>JAPMAE010003315.1:0-12965 GCA_036584705.1 Rhyacophila sp. 25_7
CACATTAACACAAACTTGGAGTGCATGATGACCAATAAATTGATGTTTCATTTTTCTGATCTAATAATTTAAAAAAAATATTAAAGAAATATGTATTTAGTGTGTACGTTCTGATTCTCAAATAAACCCACTTTTCAAAAAACTTAGGATTACACCATTTTACCTAAACAGGGTCGATATTTATTTACATGACATAATATATGTAATAGTTGTTTATATATTTATATGTTAATGCATTTAAAATATGTCTTGAAAACTGATAATTGCTCCTTATTCACTGTGTTGGAAATCGACAATATAATATTTCCTGAGAAAGAAAGAAATTGAAATAGTTTGTTGAAAAATCGGTTCGAGTACATTATATTATTTGACAAAAAAAATACAGTAATAACGTTGTAGACTATTTCTGAATACGCACGTCACTGTTCACATCCGATCAATCCACCTTGCATCATCCTCCATTATCTTATCTCTGAAGGAATCTGACAATTTATTGCCGTTTGATTGAAACTTTTATTGAGATTTCTGTTACCATAAATTTACAAGTATTATTTATATCCATGTAGCGGAGGAATACAAAAATACCTTTAAATATATTCGCAATTCGATGACCAATCTTCCTATAGCTCCACATTATGAATATAAAAAAATAAAGCCTGATTATTATGCAGTTTACTTGATTATAAAATTATATATAATTTTGTTAAAAAATCAATATTTTATATTCTTATTTATGAACCAAACCTTCGCCTCCTCTAAAATCAGATATTTAGTAAAATGACGATAGTCGACGAAACTAATGTATGCTGTATTCACAAATGAATATTAACAATTTATTACAAGCTAATTATTGCTTTCCTGCGAAATAACGATTTTCGACATATGGTTTTAATTTTGTTATATTTACGTCAATATATTGCCTGTTCCATAGCATATCAAGACATGGATACTCTAATGCAGACATAATTAAGTAATAATATTCATTTATTTAACTTTTAATCCATAAATATCAAAAAAAGCAAACATATTTGTTATAATTCTCAATCTTAGCCTTGTTATTTACATATAATTACGAATTAAAAGTGGTAATCTTTGTAATTCCAGAGAAACTACAATAATTTTACGAATTTAGAAACATTGTTAGTTTTCTTTTTCTAAAACAGATGGCAAACATACAGAAAAATAATTTATTAAAAGCATAGTTTTATATGTATTTACATCAAACTCTTTTATTTTAAATACAATAGATGGCAGTAAACTTAAATATATTTTCAAAATTAGCTTTAAATAACTGCTAAATTATTATTAATCACAGTTTATATTTTATTTGTAAGGCCAAAATAACTAGATAATCAAAGACCATGTCGGTGCAAATAAAGTGAAAATAAAAAATATTGCACGATGATTTTTTTTTTTTAGTTTACAACTTTTTCATAGATGCCGTTGTCTTTCAAACGTTAAACTACCAAAGATTAGAAACGAAAACACATTAACATTAAAATAAAATATTTTCCGTAGAAATTACAAAGGATTAAACCTAAAACGTACTTTATTTATAAATTTCGCAAGCCTCAATAAAACAGCGAGCAAATTTAATATTCAGTTCCGCAATTTTATTTTTATCGTGACGATAAAAACATGCAATAAATTAATTAATAAAATACGTATTTAAAATTCATTGCAACCTACATTATTTATTTCCATCATTTTGAAATTCTTGATGAGAAAATATATTTTAATTTTTAAATTTATGTTGAATAGATTGATAAATGTTATAAAACATATATAAAGTTATATGGAGGAGTACAAATTATTTCAATGTTTCAGAATTAAGCTTGCAGTTTTAATTGACATCATTTTTTCTTGGATGTGATTGATTTTAGTATGTAAATACGAATTAATTTGCTTACTATTTTTTAATCACAATTAAATTACCGATTTTGTTACAGCTACGCATATTTAATACTAAGTCGCTATAAAGACTATCATTGATTAAAACATTTCCTTTTCACCAAACAGTAATAATTCCGAAAAATAATTTAAATGGATAATATACTAATATTACATATAAAATGTAATATAAATAAAATTTAAATTTTTAAATTGGCCGCACATTTCCATTAGTTTCTCCGAGGAGAGCATAGTCCCAAAACACCAGTCCCCTCTTGACAGGTAAAAAAATAACCGCGGCCATATTTGAAGAGGCGCGTCAGTTAATAAAATCCCGTCACGTGACCTGCGCAATAGTCCCGCGCGCAGCTTAGGGGAACGAGTGCGCAAAAGCACACAAAGCTCAAGGAGCTGACGTGACGTCACGAGGCGGGAACCTCGCGAACCCTTCTCACGGATGATTGACAAGTGCCACGGCGTGCCTCAAATCAACATCTGGGGCCGGACTTCTCAAATCATAATAATGAAACAGGGACTCCGCTAAATATACAAGCACATAGATAGGTGTATGTATCAATAATAGATTCTTGCAGCGACAGAGAGTGAAAACCCGTTTTTACGTACCCGGAATTCATGTTTTCCCCCTATTCGCGTGTAATTTTTTATGGTCCCGTTTCATTTTAATAAATTTCGTATCCGCTTTTACGTTTTTATTTCCTTCAAGTTGCGTCTGAAACATTTAAAATTTAATTCAATTAATACACACATTTAATTAAATGAGCGACGATTTTTAATATTTGAAATGAATATTGGGATTAAGATTAAACGAGTCGTGGAACACGACGCGATTGGTGAGTAATCGGTTGTTTTAGCGAATCAGAATCGGGCAGATGGTATGACTTTGTGCTTCGATTCAAACGTGTCTGTCCTATGTTGCTGAAATTTGTTAATTTATATTTTTTGTTAAAATCCGTTCAAGTATTGTCTCAGTAAAGAAGAACATTATCAAATTTATATTTTCATATATGTATAATATTAAATTACGTTTTCCCTATAATTACGTTTCTTGGTTTGTCTCTTCAAAAACATTTCACTGTACCATATTTGTCTATTACAGAACGAACGTTTTTTCGCTATATTTTGTTTCGCATTTTGTCTTACAATAAATTGTATCAAAAATGCTACAGCCAAAACAATTGTTGAAGTGGTGAGGAAGAAGTTAGTCGACATATTATGTATGTTTTGTTTCAATTCACAGTTATATATGCAAACATTACTATCTGATAATGAAGAAATACATAAATAAAAAACCCATACATTACTTTTGTTTTAGTTTTATTTTGTACGAGTATGTTTTCAATATATTAAAGTTTTCAAAATTGTTTTTTCATTTTATAGTGAATTTGAACCACCAACGTGTCTGTCTCCTAGTTAGCTGTTTCTGGATACTCTTAAAAGGTCGTTCATAAACTACTTAAGGTGTCTGCTTACATTTTTTTACCCTCCCCCCCCCCCTCTATCGTCTCAAAGATTACATAACTTTTCATATTACAAAATCAGAGAAACGTGACAAAAATCAACTTCTATCCACTTTTTGTGAGAAGGAAAAGTGTTAAGTAACAATAAAAATTAACCCACCTCAAGAACGTTTCGAGGCTTATGGACGACCCCTAAGTAAGTAGATTTAAATTCCTCGCGGCATCTTCCGGAAGAGTAAATATTTGTATGTCTTAACTATATGGGGTCGTGAAAATATGAATTTTATTATGTTCTTTTCGTTCGATAATAAACCATTCGTGCTCAATGTTGGCTACAATAAACAAAAATCAATTTATTAAATTATGATTAGTACATTTAATATATGTAACGCAAAATATTCCTTTTAAAAGTAATTAATTTACAATATATTTGCCGATAAATGCATACAATTGACCCGCAAATTATTTAGCCGATTGTCATTCTTTCTGAATACAATATCCGAGAGATGAAAAAAAAATATTTGGAATTCGTAAACCGCATTATAAAGTTTGCGAAAAGCTCAAAAGCTTTGCCAAACTGTGGCACTTTGCGAGTTTGGAGCTATTCCAATAGGAACAGAATGATACGGACTCATTGTGAGCTAATATTTTTTCCACTGTGATATAAACCAGAGAAAACTATTCCGTCTACGTTTCCCCTTATTTATTACTGTGACCATTTTATTGTACTTGTTAGCTTATCGGTACAGTAAAATATATTATTATAACATATTTTCGTAAAATATAATGTAGACTTCTATAAGTCGTTTAGAAACTGTATTAAATTATGCATAGAACACAACAAAATTTATCTGTACTTACTCGTAATAATTAGTTTAATAGTTAATTACTTAATAATTTTGTGTGTTATTCATTGTATATAATATTTTTATATTGTTTAACTTTCACAAATCTCATTGACAAGAGAAAATCGGATGGGGGGTTTCACGTGTATTTGAAATCAGGACATGGAGCAAATTGGTTCAGCTAAAATTGGCAATTACTACTCGTAAAAACTGCAGGGTAAACTTAAGTAAATTAAATATCAGCATTATTATTCAAAATCTATTAAAACTAATTTCAAAAGAATGAAAAATGTTCACTGCCGATATAACTTTGTTGAAAGCAAACTAAAATAAAGTTGTGGGTTGAGGGTGAAGATTGAGGTTTCGGATCCATTTCTGAATGGAAGAGTTCATATTCAAATGACGCTTAAGTTGGGAAAATACATGGCTAAATTTTCTTTACGCGTTATCATTTATGAACCCTCCCCCATCCCTCGTAGCTTGAGGATCGCAATTTGATATATTTATGTTACTATTCCCTCATGGGACTTGCTGGAGCAACCTTCACGTTAATGCAAAATGTTTGGCATTAATAGCTGTACTTTCACATGTTCAAAGCTTGTATAATGACAGTGCAGCTTTATTGTAGCAAATCATGGCATTCTACAAACACTAAAAGTAATCGTGTAATGAGCTTCATGAACAGATGCCTGCAGTGAATTGTAGGAGTGCAATGATATGACTATACGTGAAATGAAGTGATAAGGAATGGACCATGCAGCCTCTCGCTACATCCAAAGTGAAGGTAAAACGTTGGACTTGGCTTGGTCACGTGCTGAAAATCCTTGAATGACCTCTTAATCGCTTGTGCCTCTTCTTTAAGCCAACCGGATTCACTTATGAC
The DNA here is from genome assembly GCA_036584705.1 of Rhyacophila sp. 25_7. Classification (NCBI taxonomy): domain Eukaryota; kingdom Metazoa; phylum Arthropoda; class Insecta; order Trichoptera; family Rhyacophilidae; genus Rhyacophila; species Rhyacophila sp. 25_7. The sequence continues at coordinate 5,097 of JAPMAE010003315.1, forward strand.
ATGGGAGGGTGCAAGAAGACTGGCCAGCGACAGGGACTCATGGAGGTAACATGTAGAGTCCATATGCACCGGTTAATAAAAGTGCCATGGTTAAACAAAAATAACAAAGATAATATTATACTAAGGTTTCTCAACCCTATGCTCGCTATTTTCATACGCCCACTAACAAAGTAACGAAAAATCCCCAAATTTAATCATAATTCGATTTCTTAATAATATTTTTACTTATTGTACTCGTAATATCAATATCGATACCAATCTTAATGATTGGAATTATCAACTTATACTCCTAACTTTGAGAAGATAGTAAGTTAAATGCGATGTCAAAGATTGGACTATAATGGTATTCATTTATCTGTGCTGTTCTATTTATGTATTTGTTAAGTCGTACATGCACAGTTTCACCTGACTCCTTAAACATTTTCTCTTCGACGAAGTTCTAGACATCTTATTTTTTGTTATTCCTGTACTAACATGTCAGAGCGATAAAAAACGCATGTAACCAAGTAGCCAGTTCAACTGGCACTACAAACAAATTAAAACTGTATGTATATGAATACACACATACTCGTATATAGACAGAACCACACAGATAAATGAATACCACCGTAATTCTGCGTTGTTATTTTGAATATATATTAATACTTATTTATTATGATTCTATTATAAATATAAATAAATGGATCTTGTTTCCGGTTTAGAATAATAAATAAATATATAATACTACTTCAATCTTGTTGTTTTTTAAATCATGCGTGCGCCCGCAATCGCAATAAGGTTAAGAACCTGTATGTATATATATGGTCAAACTTTGTTACGTTTATTTCGTCTACTTACAAAAATCTACTATTTTATTTTGATTACGAATATATGCTCAATTTTAAAGTATCGTTCTAATTTTTTAATGTAAAAGATACATTATCTGTGCCCAAGTATTTTTTTAGTTATTTTTTTTTGCGATGATTTCGTTAATTGTCCCGCGACTGGACAAAAGCATTCATGGTGGCAGCAGCGTGAGCAAACAGTCTACGGCCAGCCATAAAAACGGCAATAAATCTTCCAAAAATGCCGCTCAGGGATCAAGGTTGCGTTGCCCGCCTTTTGTGAACGTCCAAAGGGAACTTTGCGTAGTATAATTTAGAAAAGCTGTCACATGAACTTAACACCTAAATATTAGTTAAATATGAAGCGTCAGATGTATTCTAAAATATATTAAAAGCTTTCTGTATTAAAAGTAAGTAGATACTCGTATAAGCATATGTATGTCGCCGATAGTGCATCTGACTCACGAACCATGAGTTCAAATCACATAGTTGGCAAAAATTGTAAAAGTTTTTTCATGTGCATTTGAAACCAGGAAATGGATTGAATTGGTTGAGGTAATAATTAACAATTATTAATCGTAAAAAAACTGTAAAAACAATGTTCACCTTGTGAAGATCCATATATGTACTTCATTTCGGAGCGGATATGGTTAAAAGAAAAAATGTAATAATTTTTAAAAAACAAACGCATCGAAAATGTAGAAATGCAGACGTTGTTAATGCAACGCGTGATTGCGGTACAGTATACGGGTCATGACAGTAGCGTAGCTGCTTCAAGGCGAACTCATGCAAAGCATGAGGGCCCTTAATCTGTCTACACTAAATATCCGATTCGAAGTAAAATTCCATTTCCTACTAAAAGCTATGTATGGCATACTTGCTCATGGCATGCAGAGTATCCCATATACAGTATACTCGTATATATAATTCACTATTTTTAGTTTTTACAAAATAGTTCATGGCTTTATGTAAATAACAGTAAATACTAACACAAACGGATTATTATTTCATGTCATTTTTTAAAAATCATGTAAGAGGTGCGTAAATTTTTCACGAGGGCCCAAAATTTCTAGCCACGCCACTAGCTCACGGTATCAATAATTATTATAAAACATCTGCGAAACAGTTGTTTCACTTTAGTATTTCTGTGAACGGTTCGCTGTTCGATTTGGAGCCAATATCGTTAAATATTTCATTATTTGGTTGCCCCATATTAATATTTCTCTATTTTTCCATATCTAAAGTCAACATCCAATTGATTTTAATATTAGAAAAGTCGGAAAGATAACAATATAAAAGAATATTCAATAAAACTTGTTTAATATTTTACGTAGATTCTCTGATGTTGGATATATTTTTGTAAAAAATATGAATAAAGACATGAATACTCTACCGTTTTGTTAACAGTGGGGTCAATTAATTTCAAACTTATTGGCTTACGATATTTAGGAGAAGGGTGGCTTTTACACTATAAAAGCTCAAACGCCTGACTTAAAACTAAAACGCCGACGTTTCTGCTTTGGATGCTTGTCCGATATGGCAGTCACAAGCTGCGAGCAGCGGCGTTTATCATAGCATGTAGACCAAACGCGACCACTCAAACGCTTCATGTGCAGAGCATTTGTTGACACCCATTGAAAATATATACCACAGCAAAATGTGGCCACAGGGCTTTTGAGTGGTCGCGTTTGGTGGCCGTGTATGTGGTGGCTCCTATGGATCTATATGCAAAATATGTATATTATATAAAATACATATCTTTTACAGCAAACATAAAACACATGACTAAACCCCTGAAGACTATCTAAGTATTTACTAATAAATAGTGACAAAATGCAATAAATATTTGTATCTATCCTTCAGAATACATGAACATTTAAATTATACCAAGGATTTTGCATCTGTAATAACTATACGTCACACTCCTGAAAAATCAATGTCTTTAGAACTAGGACTCGTGAGTGGTTTGGTATACATGTTTGATATCAAGTTTGTCCAGTGGCGGATCAACCCTCAAGAAAAGTAAGCACGTGATTTAACACCACAGGAAAAGGGGGCACCATAGAATTTTTTTATATGTGAATTTATTTGCAAGTGTTGATTTGAATGACTTTGGGGTACATTTAGGGGGTCAAATAATTACCAAAAGAGAATGTTTAGTGAATCATGGTGACGGTAGTAAAATTATTATATCTGTAAAAGATTAAAAAAAATATAATTTAGCTAAAGATCCAGGGTTGTGGCTTGATTTCTTTGCTGAGTATGTGGCTTATCGGACCCAGTATCGGTCAACACCATACAATGGCCCATTTGACAAGTGTTACTGGTATTTTAGTAGTGGAAAATTTTGAATTAGAAGTGTAAAGGGGCATCAAAATTACTTAATGCTTCGGGCACCTAGGGGTCTTAATCCAGCCTTGAGTGTGACGTAGTTTATAAAAGTTTGCAGTCGTTCTTGGGTCCAGTAGTGCATTTATAATTATATATATTTCAATCGTTATATTTTTTATTCAGATATGACAAATTTATAAGTTTTAAAGATGTTTTTGAAAAAACTTCAGTAGGTGTTTGGCTCTAAGCCACCCCTAAATAAGAGTGGCGTCATAGTCGAGAAGAAAAGCCTGGAAGGTGATTATACAATCGATCATGACCAGAATAAATTTCAGAGCCAAACCAGTATCAACATATTATTTGCAAACATTTTGAATTTTGTCAATATCGCTCACCTTTTTTATGCGACTAGTAATATAGCAGCATTCATCCAATCCAGTTCAAAAAGTTCCTAAGTCATTTTGGGAACAAAACCAGATTTTAAAAATACATACCTGAGAATCCAAGTCGCGGGTTCGTCTATTGCAGATTTCATTTTACTCTCTTAGGTAGACGAAATTCATGGCATATTTAATTGAATCCACGAGATAGAAAGCATTTAAATATAAAACAATAGTTAATTGGTCATTTAATATATAATATAATAAGCAAAACTGCATGACCATCAAACGTAATTATATAATTGTGTAAGAGTTATCACAACCAAAATAATGAAAGAATAGTAACAGAAAACCATATTTATATTGTGAATATATATGCAGTGAAGACATAAAATAAGATATAACATTTTAACTTAGGTGGGTAAAGTGTTTTAAAATTACATAATAAATTATTTTTACAGCTAAAAATTAATCTAAGGGTGAATATTGAGAAAATTGTGTACTCAAATGGCCCACAGGAAACATATTGGTGAGAAAATCCACATTTGAAAATGATGTTAACTACTAGAGAACCAATATCACCATAGAAGAATTAGACAAACATAGAGCTCGCAAGCATACTTAAAAGCCGAAACACCGCTTTATTTTCCCTGAAGAATTTATTTAGATCGAAGATTCTGTCGAATAAACGAAATTCTGGGTTTATAATGTGACGTGAAACATATAATTCTGTATGGGTATTAAACTTAAAGCCATATAGGTATTTGAAAACAAGATACTCCGAAGAATACTTGAACCAGTTAAAGAAAACCAATCCGTATGAATGCTGAGGAGTTTCGTGCGCAATTTAACCCCAACATTGTAAATGTCTTGAAGGGTAGAAGACTCAGATAGGCGGGTCATCTTATAAGGTTCGATGAATCTAAATTCTCGAGAAGGTGTTTGAGAACTCCAGTAGGCACTCGTTTCGTCAGCCGCCCAAGAATGAGATGGGCGGGTAGCGTAACTAGAGATGTGAACATGTTGAATGTGAACAGTATCAGAAATAAAGATAGAGAGGGGGAGGCTTGAGTGAGGTTGTGTAGTGGGTCATGGATCTAAATGGAACCTAGTATCATATTTAATATAATAATATAGCCTTGACTGCGAAGACATTAACTGATTAAGTGACAGGAGCGAGTTAGCTCGCACAACTTAAAACGTGATAGTGATAGGCGAATTTGAATATTTTCCAAGATTTTAAATGCGAAAACGCAGAGATATGACTATAATATGACCATTAAAACTAACTCATATCAAAGAAACATTCAATATATTGTTGAAGGAAATATTATAAGGTTATATTTTTGGATAAACAATCACAGCTTGCCGGGTTGTGACATTATGTCTGGCATAGAACATGTTTAAGGAGATATGTTTGATCAACTCTAGAGATACTTGGACACCGTAAATCATTTAATTTTAATATAGAATTTCGCCGCATACTAGGACAGTAAACTTGTATTTTTTATTACTGTGTTATTATACATTATCTGATACAATAAGTTGAATCAAAGCAACTTGGAACATAACAGCTCAAATTTGCAACGAAGACAGATTGTCTTGATTTTTAATTATAGTAAAAATATGTTGTTAGTTTATAAATGGTGTCATATGATTTAGTAGAAGGAATGTGAATTTATTCTTATTTGGTCTTTCCTTTATGATGGATACCTACCGCATGACTTGCAACTCGTGGAGTAAATAGAGAGTGGCGTACCAAAATTTCTAAATAATTTATACAAACGTTTTTAATAGAGGGCAACCCGACGACAGTGTGAATAGGCTTCATAATGGTGAACAATAAAATATCACTTTCAAGATTTCAAGTCTTATATATTTATAGACACTTCTTAATTGCCCATAAGTCTATAGTAAGAAAAAACAGATATATTATTTTATCTATAATATGAAATCTTAAAAGTAATAATAGAAAAATACGAAAAAAAGTCTTCGTTATTCAATACAGGGTGCAGCAGAACCCATTAATCAGTTTTGAAGTGTAAAAAATGTATTGGGGGTGTATAAAGGAAAGTGTATGTATTTTGAACCGATTATATGCCAGAAACTAGTTAACTCGGATACTTTAAAACGTAGTTAGATAGACAAATTTGAATAGTTTGCATGATTTTAAATATAAAAACGCAGAGATATCAGTGTACTATGATCATTAAAACTAAGTCATGATGAAGAAACGTTTAATATATATTTTTAAATAACGTTAATTTTTTTGGTTAAAATTCACATATGCTGGATTATGACATTATGTCTGGCACAGGAAAGGTTAATATTAACAGTACATATCATTTATGATCGTTACAAAAAATCACCTATAAAATCAATACCATTCCTTTAGAAAAATGCTGATTACTTAGTAGATTATTTACAACTATTATAGAGGTATGGCAGAACCAATTGAGCATATCATGTATAATCATTAAGTTTGGAAAATAGTGTCCTCAAGATGGCGGCCGTTAGTGGAAACATCTTTCTTGTTGGAGACGATCTCTGAAGTTTTGCATAGCTCGTTCAGACATATCTCGGGGTATGGCGTTAACTTCTTCAGTAATCCACTCTCTCAGCTTTGGTAGGGTATGAGGACGACGTTTAAACATCTTTCCCTTGAGATATCCCCGAAGGAAAAAAAATCGTGTTAAGAGTGAGGTTGTTATGCGGAATGTTAAACCGTCATCAAAAAGCTCTTTGCGTCGTCATCATAGATCGCTTCTTTTCAAAATACACGCGCACGACAAAGCCCCGATGTGGTCTAGTCCAAGCCATATTGGTTACTAAAATGGGCTCACTGATGGTACAGAAGGAAACCGCGTGCACCTGCTTCCTCCGCCGCTTAAGCATTGAATCCTCCTAACCGCTTAATCAGTTCTATCAGACTCTGTATATTCAAATGTTATTTCACACAGTTTGGTTAATAATGAAAATATATTGATCGTGGAATATGGAAAAGAGTGTAGATATTTGACATAAATAGAAAACTGAAAACAGAAAACCCAGGGTCGATGTATAATCGGCATTAGATATAAATTCTCACCACCATCATTACCAACCAGTATAGAAATATTATACGCACAATAGTGAACGTTAATGTGTTCGTGAACAACGAATCCACATGTGAATCTACGAGTTACGTACTCGATTCTCTTAGCTGACAAAAATTCTACATGTTTCACTTTGTATCCAGAACCAAAACATGTACCCAATGAGTTGGCTTCATAATTCACAACTTTTATTCTTAAACTTTTACAGTCAGTCCTCGACTTACGCGATTTTGGACGTACGCGATTTTTGGCAAACATTTCTCGATTTTTTTAAATCACTGATTCTACAGTAAAAACAATTATAATCGATAGAGTTAGAATAATTAATCACGTAAAAAACTCAGTACAGATGCAGTCTACAATAATTAGAAAGAATAGAGGAACATTAATAGTAAATATGCTGATTACATGGATAGAAGATATGCAGCAACAACAAATTTTAATAAGCCTTATGCTCACACAGGAGAAAGCTTTAAGTCTTTTTCAGGATCTTAAGCGTAAAAATAATAATGAATGAGAATTACCTACCACAACAAATTTTTAATGTGGACGAAATATACCTATATAGGAAAAAATGCCGGATCGATCACACATATCCCAACAAGAAAAATCTTTGAGGTCTTATCTTTAAGGTCTCTAAAGATAGACTAACACCTTTATTTAATGGAAATGCTGCTGTAGATTGCAAAATCTAACTACTTCTAATATACTACAGCGAAACCTCAATAGTCCCAAAGAATGTTCCTAAAACATCGTTACCTGTCATTTGTAAATCTAACCGAAGAGCATGGATAACTCGAAAAAATTTTGAGGACCGGTTTTTTCATCATTTCAAGGGGTAAAAAAATATTGGTTTGAAAATAATCTACCATTTAAGATTCTGCTGTTAGTAGACAATGCACCGAGACCACCATCTTGTGATATTGAAAATATAAAAATAATATTTCTTCCTCCAAATAAAACCTCAATTATTCAACCAATGGATCAAGGCATAATGTTTGCATTTAAAAAGTATTACCTACGAAATACATTTAGGCAAGCGATTAGAGCGCTGATGGATAGAACGGAAAATCGTTAACCCAGTTTTGGAAAGAGTACAACATTTATAAAGCTGGTCAAAATATCGGTGATGCCTGGAGTGAGGTTGTAATATCTACCATGAGTAACGTATGGAATAAGCTCATCCCCCTATTGGTTGAGGGGAGTAGTACACCAACTAAGTAGGTTGACATAGTTATT
>JAPMAE010003333.1:0-15514 GCA_036584705.1 Rhyacophila sp. 25_7
CGACGTAAGGGTGTTGGTTTATTAATTACTGAACCAGTGGACTCAAATTTATCCATCACACTGCAAATAGTCCTCTAGATAGGACACCTATGGCGACCGAAAAATGGGCGAAGCGCGCGGAACGTTGCCCGAAAAGAACACCCTTTTTGATAAAACAATTTTATCATCCACACGTGTTGTTGAACTCTATATCCATCCATAGTTATTTGGCAAAACAAACTGAATAAACTACAACCAATTTGATAGATGACGCTTCAACAATATGGCCACTACCAATTGTCAAAGTTCGAAAGTCTCTATTGGAAGACCCTATATATATATATATATAACTTAAATTATCATTTTTAAGTAATATCAGATTAGCCATTCATAATTTATTTAAGAATTGCACAAATTCACTTTTATAGAGATGTTTATTACTAAATATTTTGAATTTATATATCAAATGGTATTTTCACACAAAATTCGTAATAATTTTGTCACGTGACTAATGTAACTCAAACATAAAACTATTTTAAAAATCATTTTATCAGTTCATTGAACGTAATGTTGTTGACAAGTATAAATTAAATATGTATGTTATTTATACGAAAAATAAGTAGCATTTCTAATACCAAAAATTGCATTGCACTTAATAATGCGCAAGGGTTTGGAAATACATTTAACAATTACTTACTGGGTCTTAGTTAGAGTGCTCTCACTAGAGACATCGATTTCAGTAGCTACAAGATACTGTTGTTTTGAATTCAAGAGGCTGAGATTAGTGGTATCACTCAAGTATAAGTAAGTACCTGGATCAGTATATTTAAAGGAAGGTATTGCGGCCGATTACTATAGTACCACAGCCTACAGTACTACACTAGTTAGTATTCTAAATATCCTTACTTAATTGAAGAGAAACATATTTATTATGTCTACAATTCGTTGAAACACGAAGATAAACAAAGCTATTTCTTCATAAAATTTGAAATTCCATATCCAAGTTTTTTTTAAATCTTGTAACTGAATTTAAGAAAATTACATATGCAGTAATTCAGAGTGCCAATTGAGTTTTTTTCATACATTAGTTAGAAACATACTTTTAGGATAAACAAAATTTGATTTCAAGACAATTTTCTGAATCGTACTACCTAGAAATATTTATTTTATCATTTCTATCTAGAACACATCCATAACGAGTCCGTAACAACATTTATGTTTAAATGTCTAAAAATATGTGTAATTCTGTGTTGTCGAAAACTATATTAGGCTAGTTAACCATATATTATAGTTCTGGAAATATTTTTTCTATAATAATATCGTTGCTCTCGATATGGTATCAATTTTTAAAATCTAAGTTACTCACCTTTGGTATTTCAGAGAATACATTTAAAGGTATTTGTTTTGTGTGCTCTCTTGACAATTGTAGTGAATATTTTATTTCTTCCCGTATACATCTTAAATGTTTAACATCGTAACAAGATAATTTAAGGCAAACAATGATAGATACGAATTATTTTCAATTAAGTAATTCGATTACACGAAGTAGATAAAATTGTTTTATTCACCTTATATTCTATATATTTTTGATTTAAAATCGTTCACGTGTTTTTTTTATTACGACGCAAAAATAAAAAAGATTTTACCTAACAATCTGAGTCTCAAAAGGTTAGTGTTTACTTAAATAATTTGATAATCAAGAAATTTTGTTCGGCTGTGTTATGGAACAAAGGATTTTGTTTCAGTTTATTTTGTGTTTGAATGAAAAAATGAATATTATTGTTTTATTGCAGTTGTAGTTTTAAAATAACATTTTTTAAATAAGTTTATTTACTATTTTGACATAATAGTGGTACAATACAAATGCATATTGCCCCAAAATAAAATAATGTTTATTTTACGTTAAATACGGTCTAATATTATTTAAAATATTTACATAAAATACAATGTTCAATCTATAATTACAGAAATTTATTGATTTCAACATTTAAACGCAAAATGCAATGACACAACGCTATGCCTTAACTAATTATTGTATAACATAGTCTACGTCTATGAAAATATATTGATTAGCTTATATCTAAGCCAAAAAATCACTTCAATGTTTGTAATTCATTTATATTTATATTGTTTTTTATTGCATTTAAATAAAATTCAATAATATATATACAAAAGCAGGAATGCAAACTGTTCCTGTCATTTGAATATTATTTGTATATTCTGATCTCTATATAAGTGCGACAAAATATGGCAGACTGTGCGTTCTACCAACATAACAATATTGCTTTGGTAGAACGAACAGTAATTTTTATAGCTGTATAGATTCCAAATGTACTATTAATTCGTAACAATGCAAAATCTTTTATGATTTGTATTGTTGAAAAAAATATTTGAGCTGATATAATGGATTGAAATAGCATATTATATAATTATAAGACACTACAAATGAGACATTTTAACATGTTATTATCGTTTCATTTGTGCCAGGGGGGGTTTTTTTGTAATTGCATTTATTTTTTTAGTAAATAAAAAATTTTTGGCTTCACAAATATTTTTTCTTGGTGTGAGAAATTATAAAATGTTGTATATTCTTTACTCTAAATAAGCGTAGAAGCGTATAAATATTTAGTTTAATTTAAATGTTATAAAGATAAAATTTTTAATAAGTCTATTTTCTAAATCATTACTGACGTAAAGTTGTTAGATATTGGATACTTTCTTTGCATTATTATATCCACTCAAGAATGGAACGATGATAGTCGATTTTTGTGACCAAATGACCCACAACGTCGTGTAGTACCCATATTGCCATTCCAATATTCTTTTGTCGCGCAGACTCTATCAAAGTTTATGGCTCGCGAAGGGTTGCCTGTAATAGAAAGGGTTGAATGTATTGCCAAAAAACATCGAATGGTGAGAAGCAAAGAAAGTTAATCTCTACGTTTCTGTAAGCGCGCGGCTCTCTATGTTTCGGATGCAAAAGTTACCCCATTAATCATCTTTCAGCACTTTAAAATGCCGGCGCTGTGGTAATAATTTGATACCGTTGATTAATTATTATGTTGCTTATATCGCGGAAATGAGTTACTGCGAAAATAAATTTTGAATGATTCAAGTTTTATGAGAAGTTCATTGGATTTTTCACTTGAAAATATTCCATTAACTTAACTTTATGTCATTAAAAACTTATTCGGTTAAAGACCTTTATATCATTTATAAGTCACCGTAAAATTTAACTTTTTATAAGTTACATAAATTTATTTCTCCGCATCTTTAAAATAAATTTTATTCATCCAATAACTTTATATTTTTTATTCCCATTTCTTATACAAAAAAATATATACATTTATCAATCATGGATTCATTTCTGGCAAACAATGTTAAATTAAATTAAAAATCTAATTTTTACCCTGTGATACACTAACGCATACTATAACACTAATAATATCCGTAAAGACATTATTGAAAAATAAATATTATTCATTTATAATTAAATATTGTTTGATACTACGAGATCCCAAGAAATGCGATTAGGTTTAGTTTTACTTGTTTAAATGAAAACATGTTACAAAATATAAGTAAAACAACGTATTATAAATTTCGAAGTAAATATATTCAATATTTATATTCAAAAGTCATCAGCAAACTTATCGTGCTTATTTTATGACTTTATTAAACAAATAATAATTTAAGATTCGCAAAAGATGAGTTACAGTATTTGGTATTTGGAGAGTAATGTAAATGAAATTATTTTAATAAATAATTTCATTTATATTAATTTGAAAAACTATAATTTATTGTTTGAATAGGATTATACATGTTTATAAGTCTTATAATTTTCTAAACATATGGAATCATTTCTTGAAACTGAATTTTCAGCAAAGTCGTCTACTTGGGAGTATTTTTCGACATTTACATTACGACATTCAACAATATAAAAGTAATATTTATTGTACTAATTTTGATATCAAAATACTGATGGAACAATGATACTACATCATGTGAAATTTAAAAAAATACAATTATATATTAAAAACAAATGTTTTTCTCGTATAGTTAAATACTGTCATGCGGAAATCAAAGTAAAATAAAAACAAATTAACAATCTATAAAGCTCACGTGTAACATAATCATTCAAGTTTTCTTGGTAAGAGTACACTAATAAGCTCGTTCGGCATCTAGTGGCGTGTATTTATGGCGAAACGGAATAGCAAATAACTGAAAGGAAAGTTTAGCTACGTCGCCGTCACAGTTTGCGATGATAGGTGGCTTGCGATATTAAGAGCATAAGTTTGTATTTCCTGCTAGTTCCCGCTGCAGAACTTCCTAGCACCTAGTATCAAAAACAAATATTTCTCACGTATACAACAAGTAGGCTCGTAGGGGATCCCCTAATTTATTTCTCTCCTTCCTTGTTAGTAGCTCCATGAACCAACTTACTAATCTTCATTGTAATATGCATGAAATTATGACAAGCATATTATCTTTTCAATAAATTAACTAGACTTATTTAGTTTATTAGAAAGTATTTCCTTTGATAATTTTTGTGTCTTGAAATTATGTAAAAATCATGTTTTTAGTGATACTATGTAAATTGAAATGAACTGACACAATACCAAAACTACTAAGTACTTCTATTACGCAAAATATTAGCAAAAAATCAATGAAACTCAACCATTTCGCTATATATATTAATTAACTGTTAGTCTCACAAACATGCTAAAATCGTAATATAATAAGTCTAATTAAACCTTAATATGTATTGCTTGTATACGCGTCCTTAGTTCTATTATCAAATTAATCAGCCATTACCTATCCCTTACCGAAAAACAATAAACATTCACTTGTACTATTAAGATAAGAATAACGTTGAACCTTATAATATTGTTGGTAATTGATACGTAACCACTTTAAATCAATACTTCAATATCTTTAGATTTCTGGGAATCTTAATCTTAGGGCTATAATATCTTAAGGTATCGGCTTCAATAAGTACTTAGTGCGGTTGATGGGGCTTGAAATAGTTGAATAGGCTTTGAGCATTCTCTTACATAAGTACTAGACGTCTACCACAACAACCGCTTATAGAGTAAAAATTATAAAGGGTGATGTCTTTATCTTTTACTTGTACGTATGCTTTCCATGTTATCATCAAATAACAAGATATATTTGTGTTTTATAGTATAGAATAGATAAATACAGAATATACAAGTATATACTATATTATATAAAATATGAAAAATGTGGATAATTATTTGAAATACACCTTAAAATATTCAACCAAAAATTTTATAGCAATGTTGCGACATTTCTTTAAGAAACGAGTGTAAAAATTAAACATATATTTCAACAAAGTTATTTTTGTCCAAATATACAACAATATTTCTAATTTTTCCAACGCCATATGATTTAAATCAATATTTTATATCCATACGCAATATATACTGAACCTATTTTCTCCTATACATATATATCCATAAAAGTTTAAATATTAAATATATATTAGCCGTGTATAATTCTAAATGAAAAGTTTTTATCAAAAGTGTAAATTTCTTCTAAATAAAGTAAAAGTATTTTTCTATCAGTGCTTTCAAGAACTATGCAATGAAAGCGATTTCATATTAAGGTTTCGCTTTGGTTAAAAGCGTCTCTTTAAAATCATATAGCTAGCTACGTTCATATAAACCAAAAAGTATGTATAGGAGAGATATTTACTAAAGTGGCGTTCTCCCTTTTCTCTTTGAGATTATAATGAGAGTATTAGCTATCTTGGAGCGCAACTTGAAAAACAGAGCCCACGGCTCTTTCAAAATTAATATCGTTTCGATAATATATTGAAAAAAAGTATGCAAAGTATACACAGAATAAGCTTTTAATATTTATTTCAAAATAAATAATCTTTAAAGTAAATGAATTTTAGGTTATATTTGTATGTGATAAAAACTACATATCTATATATAAATAAATGTCTGTGGCTACGTTCTACGTGAATAGCTTTCTGACTTAAAACTTGAAATATTGGCGAGATGTTGTTTCTGAATCAATAAATTTAATATACAATATATACATGTCAATAATTTCAATTTAAAAAAATCTTTTTTGTGCGAGTTCACCATACTATTGAAAACCCATAGTGAAGGTTGTGTTTTACTTGCCAACGAATTGATGCGACATCAGTAACGAATCGAATCAAGTAATCGGTAAACGTCAAAAAACAAGACAGATCATTTGAAAATGGACGATAGCAAGTTTACATGTTATTTTCTCAACTAAAGTAATAATTTCTGAAAATAAAAGGAATGAAATAGTATTTAATACTCGCCACCCGGATCAAAAAAACCGAAACAGAAGACTAGAGATGTATAAATGCATTGTTTTGACAATAAATAAAGCCATAGTATTCAGTAAATGGATGATCCTAATTATAAAATAAACTGTATGGCTTGAAAAGCCAATAGTTAGCAGAACAAATGAAGTTAAGCAGAAACAATACAATCATTTCCTTATTATTTATTATATTTTTTATTGCGTTTCAGATGTCAAACAGCTCAAAATTGGAATGGAAGGAGCTTTCATTTCATTTATTGAAGATATTAAAAATTTCTTCTGTGGACAAAAAGTTATTAATTCTTGTATTATAGTTAAAATTGACACTACTTTAATTGTATAATGAAATTATTGTAAAAATTTTATTAATAAAAACAATTAAATAAAAATTGTCTACCTGATTTATTTTTAGAAACCGGCTAAAAGGCCGCATTGCGGTATACGGCTGCTATATTAGGCTTGCATAACTCTCTCCTGTTGCCAAAAATCAAAGAGTCACCATAAACGCTCCTTAAGCTGATAAGATTTTTTAAATGTTTATTTTGAATGGAAATTAAGAGTTATATCTTAGAAGATACAAATTTGAAATATTTTCATCCATTTTTAAGTAATTTCTGTAGCTGTAGATATTCTCAATTTGGAATTCTCTAAGCAAGTTCTAATGAATTTCTCTCAAGTCACGCCATACAATCCCAGATACGGTTTATTTGACTATTTTTTTTCACTAAACGTACTCTTATTATTGCACTAATGGCGGAAATATAGAACCCTGATAAATAATTATTAAAAATAAACTAATTATTTAATTAGTTAATTAAAAGACCTATCACATCTATTTGTCGCTAACATGATGCACCTGGCGACGCAGGAAAACGTTTCCCATCAGCTTTTTATCAGATCAAAATGGAATAGCTCTATCTATTGCTTCGTAAGGTATTGCTGCTACGTTGTTGGATGGTGGATGAACAGCGCATTTAGATATTTAATTGCCATTGAATTTGCAAATTGTCAATACTCTAACATGTAACATTGGAAAAAATTCTGACATGGCAAAAATGTTGAAAGCATACATATTGATTGTCTGGCATAAATGCACTATGGTACGTAAAATTTACTTGCAGCGCTCAATCGGACTTTTTAAGGTTTATGAGGAAATGTACAATTATTCAGTGAAGCTCTCATTTTATTAGGTGGTGACTTCCGAGAGATTCTTCCAGTTATACCAAAATTGACACCAGCTGATGATCTCAATGCTTGTTTCTAAGCATCGCATCTTTGGCGATATGTACAAAAAATTATCTTCATCACCAATATGAGTGTATATCTGCAGCGAGATGCATTGGCAGGCATATTTTCAAAACGGAAATTGGACGTTGCAGAAATAAAGTGCATTTCATTTTCATCCAATTTTTGTGTCATTACGCCATCTTTTAAATAAGTAATTTAGAATATTTTCTCAGGAATTGCAACCAATTACAAAAACCACGAATGATTTACAAATTGATTGCCAGTATTATGAATACGAACAAAACTAAAGCTGTGGAGTCGGTTCAAAATTTAGCCACTCCGACTTTATCCTATTTTCCGACTCCGACTTCGATTTTTATTTTATTTTATAATTAGCAAATTATTAAATTATTAAATTACGCAGCAGTTTCTATTTTATTTATTTATATTGACGTATTGATAACGATACAAATATGAATAAATAAGTACATTCGTGCATAAACAAATCAATTTAATAAGAAAATATACTAATTATATGCATCAAGCAATATCTTAATAGAAAAAAATATATTTATAAAATCTACATAAAAGAATAAAATCTAACTTTTAAAATAATTAGACAAATTACGTTACTTAAAAAAAGTAAAGATTTTAAACACTGCTTCTGAGAAAATGTCCAACATAATGTAGTCCCAGAATTTTGAATCATACATATTTATTGATATTTGACACATGCCATAATGTTATTCGTAAAAGAAAATAAAGTATAAGTCAGTTGATTTTTTTTCGGACTCCGACTTTACCGACTCTGGCTCGACTCCACAGCCCTGGAAAAAACTATAAATTATCTAGTTGAATTTTCAAATTCATTGGAGCTTCAGAGATTGCCACCGTATATATTGTAAATTAAAATTGATGCGCCCATAATTTTTCTTTAAAACATTAATCCACCTTGACCGTGCAATATAATCAGACTTGCTGTGAAAAAACTGATGCCTAACTTCATCGAAGCGACAATTTTCTATAGAAAATCAAAAGAAGAAGCTGTCCTCATTCGCGCGTTCCTATGATCCCCACCATTTTTGGGGCCATTTAATTTTGAACGATTATAGTTCTCCGTTTGTCTTGCTTTTTCAATGACAATCGACAAAGCACAAGTACAATCACTTCAAGTGTGCAGATTAAATCGAGAAATCCTAGTTTTTCACATTGTGAATTATATATTGTATGCTTTATGTAAAAATTAAAAATATCGTGTATCCTAAAACACTTGAATATGACACTATTTACAGAATTAAAGAACGAAAGATTTCTTTCTTTGCCTGGCGTATCAATGCATGCTGGGTTTCAACTAGTTTTTAATAAAATATTCGTAATTCCTATGATATAACACTAAAATACAAAACAAGTTAACAAGTACGTAACTCGTTTGAATAAAATCAATAATTAGGAGTAAAAAATAAATTATAATAAGAAGCATATATTGTTTTTGAAATATTTGAAACCCATAGATTTTTTTATTTTCTCAACAAAATTTAAATATTGTTATACATTATAAATAGATACAATGCATTTACGTAATATAATATATATTTATAATATTTTTATCGCCCTCTTAGGTGTTTGGTTAGAGCATCCAACTCACAAGCCGAGCATCTAGAGTTTAAATTGCACTGGTTTTTTCATGCAGTTGAAACCAGGATATGAAAACTATTAATTGAGCAAATAAGTAACAAGTAAAAAATTCAAATTGTAAAAATTCATATGCTTTGTTTATAACCAGAGAAAATTAGAATAAAATGAGAATATTCTTTTTAAATTTATATTATATTACCTGTATTTGGTAAAAAAATATCTTGATAACCTGTTATTGGAAATCAAATAAATCTTTTTTTATTTGATATATCAATAGCTACAATAAAAATATGGGAAAAGTATTGAAAATAACATTGTATAATTTCAGTTATCATGATCACTAAAGTTACGACCCATAACTTATGGCCGTTTAGATTTTTTGTATAAAGTCACGTTTTACGCTGTAATAAGATGTTTGAGGAAATGTTTTATAACCTCAATACATTTATTGCTTCTAGAAAATCGGTAAAAAGGATCGCCGAAAAAGAAATCTGTAAGGATAGTAAAAAAGACGAATGACCGACAAAACTCTCCAGATTGTAAATGAAAAATGGCCAACGGCGGATGTAACGGTGAGATTGAGCTTTTTTCCAATTACAGTTTTTTATAGAACACAAATGTTTCAATTAGTCATCGTGTTGTATGCGAAAATACTTTTACTCGGAAATTTCCTTAAAGAATGACTTTGATTTATTAAAACTTTATAAAAAAATCTTTTATATCTGTGACAATATTGAATTCGTTATTATTATCATAACTCAGATTATACGATATATTTATTCAAAATTTTTAATATAAGAATACAAAAAGCGCAATTTTTTAATTGGTATACTTATTCACCTAGTTTTCTGTACTCCATAATACATTATACAGTTTTAAAACGAAGATATACAAAACCACATTAATTTCCTGATTTAAGATTATATTTATTAATTTAGATATAAGTCGATATGATATTAAAATTAAATAATATATTATAATACATATAGATAAATATAATTAAATAATGAGACAATAATTGATCAAATGTTTGTTTGTGGTTTAAGGAAAGCAGTTATTTTAAAATATCTACTCGTACGTTGTGTGAGTAGAACGTTCTGTTTAAAAATGTCCGGTAATATTTTGTATACTTATTACAAAATGCACGCTTTTTACACATTTTTATATTTTGATGTAACCAATAAATCCTATGAAAAAAATTACATATAAATCAATCATAATGTATGCAGATAGACAATAATTCTGATCAGATTTTATAATTATTTATTATTAAATGTACTCTTTTTCAGTAATTTGAATATAAACATATTTGTTGTATTTCAAATAAAATTTTTATATTTAAATCATTGTCACTCACATAGTGGATAAAGTATCAATATATAATCTATAGGAGAGGTTCTCAACCTTTTTGTACCTAAGAGCATATTTTAAAATTTACTGTTAGGCGGCGGGCACTATTTATTTTTTCAATGTGAATTTATAGTTAGACATAGTTATTAACACATATAACATCTAAAAAAATATTTGCAGCGGTCACACGTAAAATGTTCGATAGACGCCACAGTGCTCGCGGTCATAGGGTTGAGAACCTCTGATCTAGATTATTAGTAAAAAAGGATATAGATTTTCAGAATGTAAATAATATCTAAATAGTTATTTATAATAGTATTTTTCCTCCATCACTTATCCGCCAGTATTTGAACATGGGATTGTGCGCGGCCGTCTTGCTTACACAGCACAAAAAAAATCTTAACGCATAAATTTTTATATGGAATCATGTCCTAGTTTTATACATATAAAAAAACGTAATAAAAGTTAATCCGCTGCCTACATATATAAAAAATAAACAGCTTTTCATTGATAATGATCGAAGTCAGTTTCTCATAATGTCAAATTTAATTTGCTTAGTTTTTATTTAAGTCAGATTTATTTATTTATTAAATACCTATATCGTTAATAAGCAAGATTCATAAAAAAATATTGTGCAAACATGATAATATTATATAAAGACAAGGGTTGATAATTGAAGTAACAGATCAAAACTTTAACAATATACTGCAATCCCCATCACAATTCAATTGCATTGTATTTCGTTTGCAGTATATCGTTAAAACTCTACCTACAAGAGTAAGCGGGTCAAAGTGGATAGAAGGCAGAGGAAATAAATCAGCTCTTTTCTCAAATTATTTTCTCCTCACCCGCAGGCCAAATAAACTTCATTGCAATTTATCGAGCAGTGTACGAGTGTGATTGAAATAAGCAGAGCTTTACTCCGGAAATATAAAAGCTCTTCGAGAATAGATAGGAAACTTTGATGCTTCCAGCAAATGAAACTTTAATGATAGTGTTTTTTGATCCAATACAATAAATATATAAATAGATAATTGTTTTCACTGAGTATATCAAGATGTTTAAATGTTTTATTTTAACTTTTTATCGCAAAAAGAAAACTTAATTTTGGATTTAACGGAAGGTAACAAACTATCATGTACAACAATCGTAAAGAAGTAGCTCTTGAATGTTTTTACCTCAACTTTATGTACACCGTGTATTGTGATTTACTTTTAGTTACTTATAACAAACAAATGACAGGTAGAGTAATGTTATCTTCATATATAATGAAATTGATTTTATTTGAAAACTAGATAAAGCATTCAATTTATATATCACATATACTTTATTAGAATTAATATAATAATATAAATTAGTGTTACTGGAAGAATTGATTATAAATATAATCGAGTAAAAATCAAAATCGTCAACCCACGGTGGTTAAATAAACAGTTGTAAGTTTATAAATCCGTGGATTGCTATTTTGATCCCGTAATTGATGCAAAGTTTTTTATTTCAATTTCAAGCTAGAACATAAACCTAAATAGTAGAGTTAATATTTTTTTAAACTATATCCGCTCCAATTTTCAATTATTAGCTCAATTGTTTCTGGCTACAATACAAATGAACAAACATTTGAAAAAAATACAACCAGCACCCGTGACCTCCGCTTGCTAGGCGGACGTGCTAGCCTACAAGGGCATCCTTAATTAATTATTACCGATTACCAATTACTTTTAAAATGTATTGATATTCTAAAAATACATATTATATATTAGTATTATTTTATAACATATTTCGATGAAGATAAGGTCATAAAAATCCTAACTTTTTTATGTGCGAGTATATATATAAATTATTTCTTAAATTAAAATACTTAAGGCTTTGATATGATGTTTTCAATTGTTTTAAAAAAAAGAAATACTATTTTATTTAACTGACCAATGATTTGGATGTGTGGGCATTTTTATATCGCCAAAGCAGAAAATCTCCCCTGTCACAAGCATAAACAGATAACACATCAAACATTCCTTCATAAAACCACATTCGGCATTAGAATTCTTCTGGGTATTAGAATGAGATTTTCTCATTTCTTTCGAAAACACATCACGTGCGGTAGTCATAACGCAGGGAAATCGGGAAAACACGGCGAGGCATAAATATCTCGTCTCGGTGTTGTCCTACAAATTACAGACGGTTTATATTCACGGCAGGAATTGTGAAGCGTGCTAAACCGATATTCAAATAAACATTTCCGTTCTTTTTCCCAAGGAGCCTCTTCGACGCTTGTAGATCCGGTCTTTATGAAAGGGGTATGTGGTAACGCTGCTCTAACGGCGCTGAGTTTTGCTAAGTAACGAGCTGTGCATTGTACGAGTGAAAGCATCGTGAAACTTTTTCATTGCATATTAATGTAGTGATTGTATAAAATTGGCTCTCAATAATATAGCAGCTATTTATTGGCATCATCATAGTATATACTTGATACTGCTATCTAATAATTTATATTTAGCCGTTTATTGAATTTTTTTGGAATAGTTTTTTTTCGTTAAAGTTTTACTCATAAATATGAGTCTTTTTTCCAGGACTTTCCATCGTTACTAATATTTTTACTTTCTTTTTGTTTAGTGTTTTTTGTAAACAGTCAGAATAATAATTATAATAATAATAAAAAAATGTACTATATATTATGATAAATAATTATCTACAATAAAAATTTGTTACCGAACATTTATTTGCTTGTTGGTTTATTGAAATTGTGACATTTTATTTATTTTTTATCACATTTCATTATTTGGTATCAAAATATAATTGTTATAGTTAATGAAGTTTTATGTTTTTATTGTATTATAATTACGAAGTTTTTTTCTAATTATGGTATGTCGTGTTTTTATGAGAAACTTGTGAACGATTTTGATTTTAAACACTACATTCTCCGAAAATTTGAGCAGTCATTTTTATTTTTAATACTTGAGTTACTTTACAAAAAAGTTGACGAAACAATTTCATAAAAATATATATAATTTTAAACACAATGACTTAAATTGAGTAAGTTAGAACACAATAAAATAGTTATATAATATTCACAGTATATTTAAATATTCGTTTTTCCCATCATTTTAATGATAAATTATACTTATGTATTCTAATAACATCAAAAATCAAATATTTTCACGTTACTTTTTTTATTTGAACTGGTATAATGTGTAAATATAAAAATATTGAGTAGAGTTGAAATATAAGTTATGTTTTACAAAAAAAAAATGTACATCTATAAATGTCATGTATTATCAATATAGTATGAGCATATATTATTACTGTTATTCTTGAAGTATAAAATATTCTATAAACGTGTAAATTATAAGTTAATTGTGAAAAGTATTATTACTTCATAAAATCGAATACTTAAAGATTGTTAATTAATTTTAACTTGGTGTTTTTAAATCGATTTTTTTCTAGTTAAAAAGAAACAAATTACCTATAATAAAATGATTTTAAATAGACGAAACAACCAACTGATACATTTATTTAAATACATATAACTAGAAATTATTTTCAAATCGAGCATTGTCTTTGATTCTCAGACTGAATTAAATTATATATATCGACCGCGTTTAGGTAAAAGGGAGTAACCATCCGAGAAAAAATTTTACAGGAGGCACAAAAAACGTGTTTTAATGATCTTTAATCAAAGTCACATTAACTCAAACTGGAAGTGCATAACGACCAATAAATTAGTATGTTATTTTTCTGATCTAATAATTAAGAAAGTTATTAAAGAGAAATCATTTAAATTTACGTTCAATGCTTTTTCTTTTCCATATAAATTTAGTGGATCGTTCTTTTTTCGAAATCTAAAGCTAAATTTCAATAATAATTCGGCATTTTTGGCTTAATTTCTTTTGACAGAACGTGTATTTAGTTGGATATATTGTTATTCTCAAATAAAAATATTTTTTAAAATAACTGAGGTTTATGCCTTTTTACCTAAAGAGAGTAGATATAGTACTTCGAAATCAGTTACAAAATTACAAAAACTCAACAAAAAAAAATATTTTATGGAATTCCTATGAAATTTATAATAAATGTGTAATAGTCAAATATTTGACAAAAATTTCAACTTAATATAAAATTATAATTCAAAATAAATGTTTTTTATCACTTAATACAATACAAAACATATTTGCTATTCATTTTGACAATGTATATTTTATCATGAACGTTAATCAAAATTTTAATTTAAGGCTACTTGAAAAGTCTGCGTGATTTTGAATTAAGTCAATTTGAAAAGCAATTTACATGACTCAAGATTCATCTCTATTTAAATTATACAAAATGGACAAAAGATTTGATTGTACACGAACGATCTGCTAGTTATAAAGTCAAACTGAAAAGCGTCTGCCTCTTCATTTTATCTTTATCATTAGCATTGGAGTAAACGGATGATTGTCTGACTGAATCTATCAGTTAAAAACTTTCACCGTTAAATTAAATACAGAGGTAAACTTATAACATTCATTCACTTCATTTCTTTTCAGCTTAATTATGTCGCTTATACTTTTCCCACAGTTGGGTACCTATTTTTATTTGCTTAAACTTCTATAATTAATCAAGCATAGATAATTTGAACAACTCACAAATGTATTATATTATTATAAGTTATTAATTGGTTTTTAAGATATATCTTTCTTACTCTTTT
Source organism: Rhyacophila sp. 25_7 (assembly GCA_036584705.1). NCBI lineage: Eukaryota > Metazoa > Arthropoda > Insecta > Trichoptera > Rhyacophilidae > Rhyacophila > Rhyacophila sp. 25_7. Next base: position 15,200 of record JAPMAE010003333.1, read on the forward strand.
TCAGTTATTTTTCAATGTTATGAAATTTTGCGATAACAACAAGTCATACAACAAAATATACATATTTTTTAAGTTCTACTTTGAAAGAAAATGATTAATTGTTTTTGAGTAAGCAACTACTTTTTCAATATCTGATATGATATAAGTTGTTCTAATCTTTTATAATTTATACATATAGTATACCTATTATTATAACTATGCTGTTTTAAAAAAATAGACTAATTTTTACAAACAAGTATATATTAGAATATATATATTTATATAAAGCAACACAAATTATTTAAAGTTAATTTAAGATATAATCTTTTGATTTTT
>JAPMAE010003335.1:0-10130 GCA_036584705.1 Rhyacophila sp. 25_7
ATGTTATAATTTGTTGTTTGATAATTTGATTTTTCTTGTGACAAGAATGCTAATAACTTATACAGTCTTTTTATATGAATCAAAGGCAACTTTATGTAATTAAGGTAAACTTTACAAACGATTTAAGAAGAAACTAGAAAAGATTGCCATGCCGTTGTTTGACACTAATGGAGCCAAGAACGTAAAATAACATTATTACAAATAAAAAAGAAACGCATTTTCCTAGATAACGTTATTTGACTTTAAGCCCTCGATTTGTATCTGGTAGATAAACTAAGCAACGTCAAATTTAGCTAAATGAGATATCAATATAGTGTAGTATATTTTGCGATGGTCTTTCCTGTGATATACTCAATTATGTTTTAACCTCATTAGAAAAGAATATAACGGAAGAAATATAACACTATGTTACACATTATCTGACGGAAGCATGCGTTGAGATCCAATACGACTTTTTTTATAGATTGTAGTAAACGCAGTGATATTTTTTTCGATGTTCAAGATTCTAGAAGGATCATATCTGATAAGGGGCGGCCTTTTTTAAGGTTAAGTTTCCTCCTTGCTAAAGTAACTAAATGATTGAAACTATTTTATCTTTTTGTCTCTTTTCGTCTTCTTTCACGATTTGATAGATGATGTCTGTCATTGGCAGCACACAAATATTTATTGCCGGAAAAATGAAATAGTCAGTAAGCATTTGTAATATTATATCTGATCATAATAGATTACTCACAAAATATAACTTACGTTGTTCTCAATAAATGATCTAACAATTGAAATGTAACATATAAATATATATATATTACAAATATATTATTCCATATTGTTTATATTTAATTAATATACGTCACAAAAAATATTATAGGTCGAAAAATTCTCTCCATTCGATTTAAAATATATGTTTTTTCCAACAGTATTTGTACAGATCCAACCAAAAAATCTGTATAAATAAATACATTTAAGCGACCGTTTTCTTTAAGTTTCAATGATTCTTACTTTGTTAAATTCGTTTAATAAAAAAATGTTATTTTTTGGCTTATGTGGTTGTTCACCTCAGCCATAGATATATTAGAGTAACAAACTAATTTACGAGTAATGTTCTATAATGCTGTAAAATTTTTTTGATGCTTGAAATTAATCTAAATAAAATAAATAGTATAGTCACATCTATATTGTTTCAATGCATGTAATAGAACCTGTTTGTAATATTATATTATTATTTATTAGTAATATCTAATCATACTAGTATGTACCAAAGAAAGTTTATTTTGATCTATTATAAATGATTATGCTATGTGCGATACGCCTATTAATCAGCTGTTACAACGTTTAGTATCCATTATATCAGAAATGACCAACCATCGGGTCACAGATTTGTAGATATTTATTGTAATTAAATACGATTTTTTTCGCTTTCATTCTTAAAAGTAAATTATTTGTTATAAAGTCAAAATTTCTAGTAGAATATCTGGTTTTTACAATCAATATCACTTAAATAAAGCTGTTTAAATCTATACATTTTTTCAAATTTTCACGTATTTTTGTTAAACTTATTTATGTCACAACACATTGCATTTTACAATTCGAAGATTTTTTTTTTTTAATATACTATATTACCATTTAAAATTTTGATGTTTGAAATATATTGTAACGCTAAAGAACTCAAGAGTCAAATTATAAATGTTTGATTTTTATGCATCAGATATTATTTTAGGGTCATCCATAAACCATTGAAGGGATGATTATCAAAGCCTACATGGCATTATAAAGAGAGGATGGGTTAATTTTTATTGTTGCATAACACTCTTTTATTTAAAATATCGCAAATTTCATTCCTATTTAATGTAGAAAGCTGCATTACGTTAAGCTAAATCTTTACGTGACGTTATATGGAGGAGGATAGTAAAAATGTAAGAAAAATGTTACGTGGTGTAACTTGACATAAATTTGGTAAATTGACATATTTAGTTTACACATACGTTATTAATCTATTATTATTATAATGATATAGACATAATATCACAACCCAGCAAGCTGTGAATTTTCAAGCAAGAATAGAACCTAAATATTTCTTTTAAAACCATATTGAACGTTTCTTTATAATGACTTTTTTTTTAATTGTCATATTATAGTAATATCTCTTCGTTTTCGTATTTAAAAATCACTTAAAATATTTAAAATTGTCTAGCGTACTATGTTTTAAGTTGTTCGAACTAACTCAATTCCGGCACTTAATCGGTTAATGCTATGATTGCATCATAATTCTGCGGTAACATTTGTGTATTATTGACGTGTTCTAAAAAATATTGCCTTTCAAAGATATTTCGTTGAATTAACAATGAAAATAAAACGCAAATAAATCTAGTTCTTATGTGCAACCTCAAAACGAGGGCTTAAAGTCAAACAACGCCGTCTACAAAAGTGTAACCAAAAAACCTTTATTTTTATTTTCTTGGAACTCAAGGAGGAAAATGTTTATTTAAAACATAATGTTCAGATGTTATAATTTGTTGTTGTTTGATAATTTGATTTTTCTTTTGGCAAGAATGCTAACATGTTATACATACTTTTAATATGAAACAAAGGATACATTATGTAATTAACGTTAAAATTTACAGAATATTTAAAAAGAAACTATTAAGGATTGACATACCGTTTTTTGACAATTATGTAGCCTAAGACTTAAAATAACTTTGTCTCAAATAAAAAAAATGCATTTTTGTACATAATGTTGTTTGAGTTTAAGCCGTCGAATTTAAATGAATTATGACAATTATGTCAACAAGAACATTAAATAACATTATCACAAATAAAACAAAAAACCCATTTTCGTTATAAACGTTGTTTGAATTTAAGCCCTCGAAAAGTTTAGGGCTTTATCAATTTTAATGTTTAGGTCCGTTTTTTTACAGAGATTATACAAAAGTAATTGTAATAGAAATAAAAGAATATTTCTATTGGTGTCGTTTTTGAAACTATAAGATTTTTATTCTGCTCATTATTATGCAAACGAGAGTAAAAAAGAAAAGGTTTGAAACTACTGCTTAAGATAACACTATCATAAAGACCAACAGCACACTCCCTTGTAGATTGCTATCGGCGTGCTATTATTTGTAACATTTATTGACCATTGTCTTCGTAAAAGAAATTAATACGATTTATGATTATAAACGTGAGTCAAAAATGGCGTATCAGCACTGCACCGGTTTCAAAGTTTTTTTTTATTATCTATTCTTACCATATTGTATCCACGATTACATTTATATAAGTATTGATATACTATCTACATAACGTGATAATTTAATATCACTCAAATTATACCACTTAAGCAGAATATCATGTACATAATAGACATTCAACTGTCTTCAGCTCACTTAAATTGAATTTCCAATTAATTTCATAGTAAAAAAACGAACGGATACACAAATATTACTTTAAAATGTTATATAATATAAACCCTGTTTATACAAAAGATTTTAACCCTCAGGTTTTGATAATCACAATTTTCACAACAAAATACAAGTTCTGCCAAAAGGAATTTGGCAGAAAATACTGAATTATTATCAAAATTCAGCTTTAGATTTTGAAAAAAGAACAACCTACTAAGTTTGTATGGAAAGAAAAAAAGCATTACCCTCAATTTTAATAATTTTCCTTTAATAACTTTTTAAATTATAAGATCAGGAAAATAAAACACTAGTTTATTGGTCATCATCCACATCAAGTTTGTTTTAATATGACTAAAAATCATTAAAAAATGTTTTTTGTGTCTCCTGTAAAATTTGTTCTGTAAGGGTAATTCTTTTTGGCTAACCACGGTCGATATATATAAAATTAAGGTAACATTTTATCTAATTTGATCCTAAATACGAAAAGCTGATGATGTTTTAAACATGCAAATTTTCGTAATTCCAGACTAGTCAAATCAACTACTCAAAATAAAAGACATCAGCGGTAGGTAACATACGAAACCTATTTTGTATTGTGGTTACGTATGTTTATGGTAATACTGAGCGTCAATATAATAAAAGCATTATTTTGTTAAAGGCAGCTTTAAAGAAAAAAAAATTACATTTAAACTAAAGGGCACCGCTCAAAATTAAACTTAATTAGTTTTTACTATAAACCTTGGTATTCTAATACTGTTTCCTTTATTTTTTAAATGAACAATTATGATCCATAATGTAGAAGAAAGACTTTAAATATTCAATTTGACTTTAAGATTTGTTTTTGAGTGTTTTTAATAAGCCATGTTTTTTTTAAATAATCCTTAACATACTTTTTTCTTAGTAACTATTGTTATTGGCTCATGTAATTCGGTCGATGTCCTGATTTGAAATACAAATGAAAATATCAGTCCTATTTTTACCACCGCTTATTGATCGGATATGCTGTCCAATTACCTCTGTTATACTTACTTTAGTATCTATACTGGTCATGAATGTCCAATTACCTACCGTACATACTGTGCACAGTGATACAGTCCCATCCGACTCTCTCTCTAGGTTGTAAATCAAACTGTGGGAAACAAAAAAACATTGCTTTCATGAAAGGTCAGGTAGGCGATCGCGCACAATCGTGGTTGTGGGTACTAGCAGGTCAGTGATGGGTCCTTCAAACCTGTCCATTTTCTTACAAAGCCATCTATCAGTCTTCTTATTTTTTTTTTCTAACCATGTCCACTCCGAAACTAAGTAAATATATGGATCTTTACAGTATAAAGATTCTTTTGATAATTTTTTTCGAGTTATAATTTTTGACAGATATGGTTATGGGATTCAAATCCTAGAACCTCGTCTAGTGAGTCGGATGCGCTATCTATTGACGTATAAGGGCGATAAATTATATTCATATATTTATTTGTATTTTATCAGCGTAGACGTTCTATTTCACAAAATCGTTTTCTTCTACAAAAATAAAAGAAATTAAAATTAAATCTTAAATTTAAAAAATCTATAAAATAATAAAAAAAGCACCTTTAAAATAAACTAAAATGGAATATCTTATTAATCTGAAATAAATACATACCTATATAGACTGTAGACTATAGATATAAGCGTAATTACACTAATATATTATATATAAAGCTCTGTGCTCAGAATATATATAAAATAATTTGAGAGCCTAATGTTACATACATTTATGTATTCAAAATCATTTGCAGCTTTAAAAACAATGGCATTATAAATTATGTGTGTCCAAATATGTTCGGAGTGCTTTTAGGTTCCATGTAGTATTTTTCTTTATGTGCATGCCTTTTTCAACAGCTTACATTTTTGATACACCACACACGTTGTCCCTAGAGTTTTAAGATATGTTTGGCGATTGTTTTGCAAATGTAAAGTCTCGTTCAAGATTCAAATATGCTCAAAAATATTTGGTTACTACTTATATTTATATTTTGTTTTTTTTCTTTTAACCATATCCACTTCGAAACAAAGCATATCGGCCGTGCTTAGGTAATAAGGAGTAACCCTCACAGAACAAATTTTACAGGAGTAACAAAAAACGTGTTTTAATGATTTTTAGTCAAAGTCACATTTACATAAACTTGAAGTGGTTGATGACCAATAAATTTGTGTTTCATTTCATTATCTGATAATTAAAAATCTATTAAAGAAAAATTAGTAAAATTGAGGGTTAATGCTTTTTTCTTTCCATACAAACTTAGTATGTTTTTTTTTTTCAAAATCTAAAGCTTAACTACATTTGAGAGAAAGCGTATTTAATTGTATACAATGTGATTCTCAAATAAAATCACTTTTCAAAAAACTGAGGGTTAAACCCTTTTACCTAAACAGGGTCGATATGAATCTCTACCATGTGAAAATGGTTTGACAATTGTGATTTTAATGCAAGAATTAAATGATAGCTTCATAGAACCAACATGTAGATGATTTCATTAATGATAATTCTCCACTCGGGATACCGTGGAAGAAATCATTAAAAGGTGTGAATTAATATTAATTCCATATATGCTCTGAGATGAAACATATAGCATCTTTATAGCATAAAGATTTTCTTAAAATTTATTTTTTACGAGTAATGGTTGTCAATTATTAGCTCAACCGTTTCGGGTTCGAATCCTGGCTAAAATACAAATTAATAAACATTTGATTTTTTTTACGAAGAACTGTCAAAATAATTTTCACGTTGTAGAAACTCATATACTTCGTTTCGAAGTGGATATGGCTAAAAGAATTTTTGTTTAGCATCATTAAATCATGTGATGAACAAGCACCTTAAAATAAAAAGGCAAGCGTTATATATTCTTATTTGTACGTACAAAAAAGATAGTTTGTGAAGTTTATTTGATAGTATACAACTCAATAAATATAAAAAAATAGATCATATATTATTTAGACACATTTATCTTTTAATAGCGTACTTTATTATAACATCTGCGGCCGGGACACCCGGCAGAGGCAGCTTAGAAAACTGACTGATGTGAACGTGCTTTAGGTTTTACGTTCTCAGCGGGACGTTGCATCGGCCTACGATAAGGACTTTGTCGGAGGTAATCGAATGCTCAACGCCACCCGCTGGTGTGTCACAACATGAACGCCGCATGCGAACTGCGCTTCAGAACTATTATCCACTACGATATTACTATGGTCGCAAACAATCACGTATAATCATGTATTATGTTAGTGAGGTTTTGATTGAATTTTCAACTTTTTATTTTTTATAGTTTGGGCCCATTCATTATTACGTAACAAACATCTATTATATTTGTATTTATATAGTTTTTTCTCGTCTAATGATTGTACATTTAATTGAATGTTATTTTATAGTCAGGCAAACAATAAAACAGTTCTCAGTATTTGGAAACACGAAAATATAATGTTAGTTTTTTTGGCGACAATACAGCATGCAGCATCCCGCTGTTCATGAAAAATTTAATAGTATCATTACACAACATAAAAGAATTAATATATATATATATATAATACTCGTATATTAAATCGTTCAAGTTCATACTTGTAGATGGATGAAATATGAAATGAAATTAGTAGTAGCGTGCCCCAAAAGGAAATTATAATATAATATTCAGAATCTTTCTTTTTTTCACTAAATTTACATGAATATAAATGAAACTTCAAGAATAAACTATCAAATCGAAAGTTCTTCATTAATTCGGGGGCTTAAGGTCAAACAACGCTATCTACAAAAGTGTAACTTTACAGAGCTAAAAACGTTTATTTTTTATTTTCTTGGAACTCAATAAAGGAGATGTTTATTTATAATCATATTAATGGTCAAATTTTATGACTTCTTGTTATTTGATAATTAGATTTTTCTTGTGGCAAGAACGCTAACAGCTTATACAGTATTTTGATTTTAAAGAAAGGCAACCGTATGTAATTAACGTTGAACTTTACAGACGATTTAAGAAGAAACTAGAAAAGATTGACATACTGCGTTTGACAATTATGTAGTCTAAAACTGGAAATAACTTTGTCACAAATAAAAAAAAATGCATTTTTGTATGACAAACGGAAAATATTAGTAAAAAATATTCATAAAACAATTACAAAATGAAACGTCTTTTTTCAGCCCTCAGAATGTACATTAAAGTATATTTTTTTGCAATCGCCATCGCTTAACATTATTTTCAGTAATTTAAAAATATCCACCAACCATATAGTTGACACATTTTTCAATACCATTACCTTGAAATATGATATTTTTAAAATTTATTTTAAAACGTGATGCAGGATAAAAAAATAGATAAAAAATACAAGTAATTGCAATGTCCCGGTAATATGTAAACAATGCACGCATTGAATAATAATAACAATAATTAATTAGCGCTATGATTCATTCAGGTCCATGGCCGACTGCACAACTTTCCTCCAGGCCTCTCTGTCTCTGTTTCTCTCTTTCCAGTCATTCACGCTGAATTTTTTTGCATTTCTGGTTATTTTATCCATCTATCTCATTCTAGAGCTACCAATGGGTCGATTGCCTGTTGGAGTTCCTTCAAACACCTTCTTGAGAATTCTAAATTCATCGCACCTTACAAGATGACCCGCCCATCCGAGTCTTTTTGCCATCAAGACATTAACTATGGTGGGGCTAAATTATTCGCAGAGCTCAGCATTGGGATTCTGTGATGCGAAATTCTTGGTTTTCTTTAACTGGCACAATTATTCTTCGGAGTATTTTACTTTCGAATACTTGCATTGCTTTTCTTGTTTCTCCGTCAGGCTCTAAGTTTCACATCCACACAGAACTATAGATTTTACGGTCACATTATACACTCGGAATTTGGTTTTCTACGACGCGTTGAATGCACTCGTTAATACGGTTTAGTTTTTGATTTATAATTTTTGCTTTAAATCGTACTTATCAAGTCATCTAAGTCTCAGAGACTTACAGTTTTTATTTTCATTTTTAAAATCATAGAATAAAAATCAGTTTTAGTATATTGCATGTCTCTTGCGTCACTTGTACCGTACGTAAATTGTCAATACTCAAGTTATATAACGTTAAAATATATAAAATACTTTGAACGATCATTAGTTTCAGTAAAGTCGGATACTTACTCGTAGCTCACAGCTGACCGTAAATACTTATACGTCAACTGCGCGACATCACTCCATCATGGCTGTCGTCTTGTACATCGTTACCACTTTTCTACGGATGTCTTAATAATTACAAGAAATAGTGGTTGAAGAAATGATACATAATTAAAACTAATATTGACGTATATTTAAAAAAAATTAGATGACTACATCGTGGAAATCTTTTAAAATACGAAATTCTGACAGAATATTTTTTGTTTTAAAGTATCTACAAGAAAATATTATCAAGGAGTAGGAGAGGAGAGAACAATTTGGCAAGGTAAAGATAAATGAACCCGATGATGGGCCGCAGAGACTTTCCGCCGTGCTGCAAACAGTATGCCAAATTTCAAGAAGCAAAGTTGCAACAGCAGGTTTTGCATTAGTTTGTTGAAAAAAACCCATTGTATTTGTTAAATTTTTGCATCAGACTGTCATATGTATATTTGTTAGTTAAAGTTATGTCCACCTGTAATAATATAAGATAAAAAAAAAATATTACATAAAAAACTATTTTTATTTCAGTATTACTGGTCCGCGAAATTTTTTTCTAACTTTCCGGTCGGCAGGTGTAAAAAGGTTGGGGTACACTGGTTTATAGCACATTGAATTATAAGCATAGTTTATTACAGTATTGGCCTCACTATAGGTTGACCTTTATATAAAGCTTTTTGGAGAGAAAAATATTTCACTTACAATTATATCGCTCCTGTTTAGACCAAAAAGCTTAACTCCAGGTTTTTTTAAAGTGCTTTTATTTGAGAATTATAATACATAACTAATTTTTTTTCAGCAGAAATTAAGCCAAAAATGCCTACTAAGTTTGTATGGAACGGTAAAAAGCATTAAACTTCAATTTTAATGATTTTGCTTTAATAACTTTTTAAATTATTAAATAAGGAACATAAAACATCGGTTTATTAGTCATTATGCACTCAAGTTTATATTAATGTGACTTTGATAAAAATTATTAAAATACGTTTTTGTGCTTCCTGTAAAATTTGTCCTGTGAGGGCTAATCCATTTTGCCTAAACAGGGTAGATGCCATAATATATATTTAAACAAAGTACTTACATAACAGTAAAGTGCATATTTAAACATGCAAATAAAAAATAAAAAAGATAGATTACCTTAGCTAATCAAATTCGGATATACTCGTAACCTAACCTAACCTAACCTAACCCACTTGTTTTTACGTGTTGTTTTTTGAAAAATAAAATCCTTGTCTTATAATCGGTCTAACACAGTATATCTAATAAATGTATTAAATGTAAATTATATTTCTATTTAATAATTCATGTGCTATATTCTTCAGCGAGTTCTATCTAGTAAAAAATAATTTTTATGTAGTTATTTTGTAATACGTAATTGTTTTTTTTTTGTTTTATCTTTCACAAAACCTGTAGTCATAATACTATATAAAACTTATTATTTGTGGTGCAAAGCATTAAGAATAGTTTAGTGAGAATAAATATAACAGATAAAATAATTAGAATTAAGACTAATTTACAAAAATGTTCACATTTGCCCTTTCTGCAATTATTTATTAAGCATCTACGAAG
>JAPMAE010003342.1:3783-15511 GCA_036584705.1 Rhyacophila sp. 25_7
AAATACATAATTTAAAATCAAATGTTAGTATGTCTTAATAAGTTTAGTATTTTCATTAAATTTACACTTCGTTGAATTTTTCTGGATACTCATATATCTGAAAATTACTGTTGACTTTTTATAGTACGACGAATGCGATATTGAAATTTCTTTTTAAATATATTTGGGGTAATAAATATAAAAACTGGGTTAGTTTTTACAGAAAATATTTTCTTCCCGTTTAATAATCAATTTTAAATGTTGTTTTAAATAATACCTAACACAAATTTGACACTTTCGCAAATGAAGTATGTCAAATATGAGAAAGAAATAATATCAAGGTGCAATAAATCACTTGAATTATCAAAATAATATATCATATTTATCAATTATCTATTACAGTAATGTCGTTTTCTTGGCGCTTATAACTCAAGCGCCGAAAAGAAAACGAACGCTTAATAATAAAATAAAAAAATCTAGCAACGAGAGTCAATTTTTCTTTTCTATATTACCATGTCAATGTCGTTAACAATGGCACAAGAATCATATTATCACGACTTCTGACCTTAAAGAGCCTTACGTTGTCATCCGTAAAATAAACGTTATGAAAAAGAAAAAGTTATTTTTATTAGAACACTTTCAGCAAAATTTAAGGTGAAAAGAAGAATTTAATTAAATATATATTCGGCGTATAAAAGTGAAAGACACGACGCGACTGCGTCCTTAATAAGGTTTGTTCAGAATTTTATTTGACTGTAAAATATATATTATAGGTACTGAATGAGAAGGGACGCCGAATAATGAGAGCTTTTAAATGAAAAATGGAAATGAAGATTTCGTTATACACTGCCGTTAAAAATAATTGTTTATAAATTGGTCGTGTACACAATGACTTTATTTGGCAATTTTGTTTGACGCCCAGAAAGCTTCATGAGATATCCGGTCAAAATTTTATTAAGAATTCATAATTTAAAAAATATACATTTCAGTCTATCAAACTGTTTTACAGAAAGCCAGAACAACTGTAGGTCTTTCTCAAATTTCATTTATAAAAATTGTTTAAATTCAGCATTAAAAATGACTATTTTGCTTGAAATACGAGTAATCAAAGATTGGAGAAGAGAAGTTAAATAAAATTGCTTACGTTTTAATACGACATAATGGACGTAGTTTCAGTAATGATAATAAATGATAGCAATTTTTAACAAATACATTAAAATATCTGTAAAGTTTTACTGCATATTGTATTCATTGATTATATAATTGTTTCAACATAACATAAATAAAAAAACAGTCACATTTAACAGTTGTGAAAAAATTCCGATATACGAGTAAGTGGTATTAGATTCAAATATATACATAAATATGTAAATAACATAAATTTAAGTAATTTATAACATGCTTCGTGGGGCGGATAGACTTTTGGTATGGGCTGGATCTGTTCCCTAGGTCCTCGTCTAATACCACTTATATCAGATTTTTTTCACAACTAATAAAATGTGACTGTTGTATATATGTATAATAAATTTTAAAAAATGGTTGGTTTTGTGATCGTGTCCGGTCAAATATTATTTTATGTTCTTCAAATTGCACAGTAAATACATATTTTGGTTTAAAAATATTACAATTATTTTTTTAATGTAACCTATGGTTAAATTTTCATTCGCAATGTAGATCGCGGTTAAATTGTCATTCACAATATGGCCCGACAGCTAAAAGGTTTGCCCGCCTCCGTATTGGACTGATTATACGACGCACCTTCAATGTTGTAAACTAGAAATAAAAAAAATAACTAAAAATCATAACTAGTATGCAGCTCAATAAGAAGTCATCGAGTATAAAACACACTGTGAAAACAGAGAAACAAAAATAGGCGAAAACTTGCGTCTTATAATCGGTATATATTCCTATCACGAGGGCATTGGTTTCATCACCTAATAATAAAAATAAATAAAATAGACGCAAACGTAGTGTTTTATAAATAATATGTGAAACAAACTTTCCTGAAACCCACATTCAGAAATAATCTCATATACAAGTTTCTGGGCATCTTAAAACACTTTTAAACTTTCAGGAACGACTTAAGGAGATGTTTTATTCTTGGAAATAAAAGTTTGTGAATACTGAATGCTTGTATATAATGTATGTACAGATTTCTCCGTCGATGCTTTCAAACTTTACTCTGTGCAGCGGAAAATGTATTTATCCAAGTAATTATGTTAGTTAACCTCACGAGAGTTATTTCACAAAGCATTATTATTCAACGGAATATTAAATTAACCATGATAAAATCCAGCAAAAGATTTATCATTTGTATTAATTTTATATGGGTATTATTCTAAGGCTTTTTTAAAAGATCCAGTAACTTCTGTGTATAAAACATAGTTATTTTCACATTTTTGTGCCAAACATAATGTCACAACTCGGCACGTATGAATTTTTATCCAAAAATATATTGAATGTTTATTTGTTTGTTTGTTATGACTTCGTTTTAATGTTCTTACTACAATCATATATCTGTTTTTACATACATAAATATTTTTCATGCAAAATATTTAAATTTGTCTAGCAAATTTCATTTTAAATTGTGCGAATTAACTCGTTTCTGGCACTTAATCGGTTAATAGTACGTACGAGTATGTTCTATCTAAGAGGGAAAACAATGATAAGTTTCATTCTTATAGAACACATGTACTATACTTAAATATACAAAAAAAGCATTTGTTAATCAATTTTTTTTGATCATTTTATTAAAAATATGTGTATATTTTAATTTGAATACATACACCTATTGAATTGAGTCAATTAGCTAAGTGTTGCCTGTCAATGGATTAATATAATTATTTTCTCCACTGTCAATCTTTGGTGGAAAGCTAGTATAGTAAAATAATAACAATTTTTATGTTACAGCATTTTTAATTGACGAATAAAAATGTGTAAAATCTGTGTTGTCATTTTAATTACATATAATTCATGTCTTCGATTAATTTGTAATGAAACTTGAGTAAATTGTAGTAATGATTTTTTTTAAATAATGTTTTAAATATATAACAATTTCAAGCATATCATAATCTAAAAATTGAACTAACTTGTGTATATTTTACGAGTTTTACGATATGATATCATTTAGACCAGGGGTTTTCACCCTTTTAGTTTGTTATTTATTATAACATACAAAATATTTATTATAAAATCGAATTAGTGCGATTTCTAACATTCCACTTCATTCTCGAATTTCTCCTATTTGGGAGTCTATGATGATTTTCACTATTTCAACAATGCAGCGGGCGCATGTAAATAACTGCGCTGAGCACAAGGTTGGGAACGCCAGACCTAGACTATACATGAAATGAAGTGATAAGGGAATGGACCATGCAGCCTATCATCACATTCAACGTGAATATGAGGCGTTGGACTTGGCTTGGCCATTTGCTGAGTGTACCTGAATCGCATGTCAACCGTCACGCCTCTTCTTCAAACCAACCGAACTCCGTAGTCCTGGGAAGCCGCTGAACACGATGTACATGATGTATTCGGCGGAGTTACAGAACGCCGGCGTAACATGGGAGGATGCAAGAAGACTGGCCCGCGACAGAGACTCATAGAAGCAATATGCGGTGTCCATTTACTCCAGCTAAGCGGCGTGACATGGTTTAAGAAGAAGAAGACAAAAAGCGGATCCTGTATATCCGAGGAATATTTAAATTCATAGCCGATGAATTCGCTAATAATTATCATACTCACTGAGTCATGAATAAATGAATAATAGTGATAATTTGTCGTCTTCGCTAGGCTAGTTGGTAGCGTGAACGTCTATTAAGCGGGGATCTCGGATTCAAGGCATGGGCTGGTTGCAAAATTTTTCAAATGTTTATTCATTTAGGACATCAACCCAAAACGGTTGTGCTAATAATTGACAATAAATGACTCGTAAAAAAACTGTTAAAATAATCTTCACATTGTGAAGATCCATATGCTTCGTTTCGGAGTGGATATGGTTAAAAAATATATACATCGACACTGTTTATGGCTTAACCTTCAGTTTTTTTAAAAGTGCTTTTATTTGACTATTACAACGTACACGTTCTGTCAAAAGGAATTAAGCCAAAAATATCGAATTATTATCGGAATTCAGGTGTGGATTTTGAAAAAAAGAACTATCTGCTAAGTTTTTGTAGAAAGAAAAAGAGCTTTTAACGTCAATTTTAATGATTTTTCTTTAATAACTTTCTTAATTACTAGATCGACAAAATGGAACACCAATTTATTGGTCATCATGCATTTTAAGTTTGTGTTAATGTGACTGACTAAAAATCATTAAAACACATTTTTTGTGCCTCCTGTATTTTTTTTCTGATTGTTACTCCCTTTTACCTAAACACAGTTGATATAAGAATGAAAAAATACACATATGTAAAATAAATGAGGATACACTTTTGCCTTGCAGTAGATTGATCTTGGTACACAAAGACGATTATTTTTTTCTTCAATATAATCCGACGTACGACCGGTACTGTTATGAAACAGACGTAAAAACAATAAAGTGTGTAAAAAACGTCGACAATGATTTAATATACGATATCAAATAACATGGGAATAAACAGAGGTTCGCGATCATAATAACATAAATGTTCAATGACCTCGAAAGGTGGAAATACATAAATCAAAATGTAAAAAACAACTGTTGAAATGTAACAATCCGCAAAATGCGAAAT
Source organism: Rhyacophila sp. 25_7 (assembly GCA_036584705.1). NCBI lineage: Eukaryota > Metazoa > Arthropoda > Insecta > Trichoptera > Rhyacophilidae > Rhyacophila > Rhyacophila sp. 25_7. Next base: position 8,478 of record JAPMAE010003342.1, read on the forward strand.
AACTAAGTTTTAAACAATATCAAGCTCATTCGGAGAGATTGTTTTGACTGGCTGGTAACGATCGTAGCCGTGATGTTTGTTCCTGGTTTAAGTCCCGCGGGGGCCGCCTCGAAGTTGGCCGCAAATTCGAGTCGCTGCTATTTCAGCGGCCCGCGGGACACATAACGCGATGAGGGCTCTGGCCGCATCCGCAGGGGTACTCAAACATTGAAAATGTTATCAGTTTTATAATTTTAGAGATTACGAATTTACAATGAAAATTTTAATATATATATTTTACATACATGTTTTCAACGTCACAAAGTTTTAGCTGACTTCGTTTAAAGCTTAACGCACGGTAAATAAGAAGAATTATATTGAAAATACATATTTGTGAAAGATACATTAATATTAAAAAAATTATTTTTAAGCATGTTTGCTCCAAAACGGAGCATGTGGATTTTCACAATGTGAATTGCTTTGAGACATTTTTTTACGAGTAACAATTGCCAGTTATTAATTAGCTCAACCATTTTGTGCTGTGTTCTGATTCTAAATGTAGATAGAAAACCTGTGCAATAATGGCCAGCTATGAAATTTGAATCCGTGACCCTCGGTTTGTAAGTCGGCTGCATTATCCAGTTATTTACGAGGGCGATAATAACAAAGTAAATAAATTAATTAACGCAATAAATTGAAATACAAATTAAAAACAAATTTCGATTAGAGAGTGTATGCCGAATAAGCTTAACAAATAACATAATAATTTATAAAACAATATCTATTTGAACTCATTTTCAGGTGTGAAATACGCGGAACAATTTTTTTGTATATAGTCATTGTTCTCCATATTGGCAGGGTATTTCTTCGTTTTGGGATGAAGAACAACTGATGTTTTTGATTCACCAGTGGCATAGGTATGATTAAAACAACTCACAAAAAACTACAGAATGACCAGCACCTCATACAATTTCTCTCCTACAAATGTGGTCATTCTAAGATTTTATAAAATCCCTTTATACAAAAGTAATTAACTGGTAATTTAGTGGAAAAAAAACAAACGTGAAACTTTCCCTGTTCCGATTCAGATTTCTTCATAACAAGCGATGAACAGAATATCGAGAGTGTGAACATGATAGTTTAAAATAACCGAGGGTGCATATAATGGGAAATGGCACTTTGCAAAAAAAGCTCGTTATCCGAATGGGACTTACCGGAGCAACTTTTAACTCTACGCGAAATGCCTGGGACGCACAGCTATACTCGGTCGAAATTAGATATTGCCTATTTAATGCTTGTGTATTGACAGTTTTGCGGATGCTACATTAGTAGCGAATCAAGGCATCCGCATCTTGAAGTAATTTCATAATGAATTACGAACACAGATACCTGCGGTGAATTTTCGGTATTACGACTGTACGTGAAATGAGACAAAAAGGGAACGAATTATGCACAGTATCAATACATCCAAAATAAAGATAACACATTGTTGTTGGTTGGACCACGTGCTGAGAATGGTTGAACCACATCCCAACCAAACGCGTCTTTTGTTCAAGCCAATTGGATTCCGTCATACCATGAGGCTGTTGAATGTTGAATACTATCTACGGGGAATATTCAGCGGAGTTACAAAATGACAGTATGACATGGGAGTATATAAGAAGACTGACCAGCACATAGACAAATGTAGTGTCCATATGCATCAGTTAAGGGACGTTATTTGGTTGAGGAAAAATGTGTGAATTACTTCAAGTAACCTGCCTTAGAGCCATGCTTAAGGATTCATACTGCAAAGGCATGGGTTGATATTTTTAATACAGTAAGTATTTCGGTCAAAATTCCTTTATTTATTTTTAATTTTGTTTGAAGATTTGGAATTGACTGAATATGTAGTCAATATTTTTGCCGCATTTCTATACGACATTGGCAATTTTTATAATCCCAAATGCACGAATATCCGGATTCATGGTTGACTTAATGATTAAAAAAACTCTGAAAAATCTTCATACTGTTACAAAATGCTCAAATGTTCCATTTCGAAGCAGATACGGAATATATATATAAGTTTTCTACAAGAGCAGAAGTAAGGTATATCATATTTGATTATCTGTCTTTACTTTTTCAAAATCGTCGAAAACTTTGTATTTTTTTCATAGTTAAATGAGATTGCAACAATTACAATTTTCAGTGGCGCGCGCTACGTGAAATAATATTATCAATTGATTCTTGCATTTTCTCCCCTTATCGCATCCATAATTCAGCTGGAAGGCTACGATCCAATCATTTTTCACTTCTTATCGTAAAGTTGCCGCCCCTGCAAACAATGTAGGGGTGGAAATTGCAGGCAGTCTACGGTATAGTATTTTAACGTAGCAACATTACTGCACAGTAAGATTTTGTAGGTATTGTTGTTTAACTTCTGATGCACAATAATCGACATTAAAAACCGAAAAAGTCAGCGGCTGACTCATAATCATTAAAAATGTATCGTTTTTATCGCAACAATGTCAATTCAATTACTACATTTATACGGAAGTGTTTTACATTAATTGGCACTAGCAAAGATTCTATAATTACAAACAATTAGAACGGTATCATAGCAACACGTAATCTCTAACTGGTGGGTATTAAAAAGAGAACGTAAATATTGCATTATTTACAATAATTTTTATACGCACCAAAAATAACCAGCATAATAAAATAAGCTATCATAAAATATACTAATATAAATATAGAAACCATTTATCTTTACAACATCAAACAAAAATAAGTAAGATTGGCTAGTAGATAAATACAGTGAGACTGCCCGGAATTTACGTTTTCCTGCTTTTTACGTGGAATTTTTACTGTCCATAATACATAATAACCACTTTTACGGTTTTATTTCCCGCAATTTGTGTTTGAAATATTTTAAATTCAGTTCAATTTATAGGCAGATTTAATCAAATGCGCGACAATTTATAATATTTTAAATGAATATTGGGATCAAGGTTACACGAGTTACGTAACACTACGCCATTGCAAGGTAATCGTGTGCCTAAGATTCAAACGTGGTCGTGTGTTGCTAAGATTTGTTAATTTCTTTGAGGGTTAAAAGAGCTTTAAACCAACACAAAAATATGCAACTAACCAATTTATGTGGTTTACGTGACTCGACGTTTTCCTTCAAATTATATTTTATTGTAAATCTATTTAAAAACGTAAAAACGGAGTTTTACTGTATTTCTAATATGAATCATCACAGTACATTTAGCATGTTGATTTAAACAAGTGTAGTGGAGTATATTAATTGTGACCCAGACAATAAAGTAAATATTTACCTATAGACTTTAGAGATTTTTACTTCTCTAGCCTAGCGGCATATAGTCCTTACTGCATCCATCTTGATGTATCTAATCATCTCCAAGGATGATCCAAATAACGAGTGGCTTGCCACTGAGGGATATTCAAGAATCTCATACGATTGATTATTTATAAGATAGTGTTATCATGATCTGTTTACTTGAATTTATTTACTTAATACAATTTAATTTAATACAAATCTAGATACAATGTTACAATTATTGGCATGACATGTAAAATTATTCAAATTATAAAAAAGGGTAAATTTATATTTTATGCCACTTCTTCTACTGACTATAGGATACATGTAAAAATATAATTGATAGTTTTTATATTAATATTTACTCGTTAGGCTAATGGATAGCGCGTACGCCTAGCAAGCGAATGTCACGGGGTTGGTGGTTGCAAAATTTTTCAAATGTTCATTCAGCTGTATTATAGCCAGGACACGAACCCGGAACGGTTGAGCTAATAATTGACAAATACTACTCACAAAAAAACTGTCAAAACAATCTTCACAGTGTGGAGATTCACATGCTTCGTTTCGGAGCGGAGATGGTTAAAAAGAATATTTAAAAAAAACTGTATCTAAAATATATATTTTAAAAATAGATCCGGTTTGGTTGGCTATGGATATTCAACTGATTCAGATTTTTTAAAGTATTTTAAATGTACACTTATTTACGTAAAAAAATCTTTGTGACACTAAAGCAATGAAAAACTGAGAAAAATGATTATTTTTTTTAAAAAGCTTTAAGTAAACATCCTATTACGTAATACGATAAAACATAAAAATAATTTAAATCATATAATGAGAGTTACTCTGAAAGAAATATTCTGAGTTTGATAAACCTTTAAATGACGATTTATTTTAGATAGTCAACATGTATGTGAGAAAGATTGTTTTAGGCTTAAAGGCTCTATATGTTTCTTGCTATGAAATCTGGCCGTAGAAAAAAGTTTATCCAATTAAACAATAACCAATTTGCTTTTCATATGAATAACGGAAATAATTCGGTAATACTTCTTATTAGGTATATTGAGTAAAAATGTTCATATTTTTTTTTTTGGAAGTGATAAAAATAAACAAACCCGTACGCCAAATAAAATGTATTTCGTTTTCGGATTCCAAAACGTCTGATTTCAGGATCGGCGCCGGTTTTGATATAAGCGTAGCACCGAAATAAATTCATCTAAACGTTGCAATATATATATATTCCAGTGGAGGTGCCGTGAGGGGAGCCTCAGTATTTTAGCGAACCCTCTTTGTTCACCGTTTTTGGGTTCACCAATTTTTAACGTCACGTATTTTTCACGAGGCAGACGTGATGGGACCCTAACGCAGAGATATTCAAATACTCTATGAAGCTAAACCTAGATACATGCACATAAAATCATGAATATTACGCCTTATTTCAAGTAAATATAGATATGCTATTCTACGGCTGCTAATGAGATATTATCTAACAACGAACTTTCATATAAATCAAATATCATGTTAATTAACCTGTCCAGTAGTATGGAGGCGCACATGCGTCCGCTCAAAATTTGCTTTAAAAAAAGTATAGACGCATATGCACGTCAAGCATCAAGCAATAAAATACTCTATATATTATTTATAGATCAAATAAACATCATACACCAAGAGTATTGTATGCAGATAAATCAAAATTTAAACCTAGGTCAATGATAAAACTTTCACTCAATTGTGTAACCGTAATTAACAAACTCACTCACGATGAGGTTAAAATAAAAGCGACCCCATGTTGAACCACCAAAATCACATTCTCCAATAAGTAATTATTTACGAGTGCTTAGATAAAATGCTATAACAGATAAAACCAGTCTTGATTTTTTTATGAATATATTGCCTAAAAAATTATATAAAACTGCGTGGTTATACTAAAATAAGAATTTCATAAACATCCTTTATTTTATTTATAACAGGAGTGAGTAGGTTGCAGTCTTGTAGGTCCTTCAGTGTATCTTTATGACTAATTGTGTCCCCAATGGCGTATTTGACTGTCCTGCATTTATTCAACAAACATGTGTTTGAATCATAGTATCAGTTTACGATATGCTAGAATTAGATTTATTCTCAGAAATAACGTTTTTTTACTTTTTTGAAACAGTCGTAACGTATTAAACGTGGCTTTATTAGATTATAAATTATTACACGAGGTTTTGTTTGTAACATAAAAATATTCCCCACCGTTTTATCGTGTATGAATTATTTATTTGTCATAGAAAAAAAAATCCGGTTTCAAAATGCTATTTTAACATATAAATACCAAAAATATTTAGGTTTACAAAAATACTACTGTGAGTGTTTGTTTAACCGATCATGTGTCTGACACGAGTTTATTCAAACGACATAAAACGAAGTTTGGTAGACACATTTGAATATTTTCGATGATTTTAAATATAACAACGTAAATATATGACTATAATATGATCATTATAAACTGAGGCAAAAAAAAAAACATTTAATTCACTTTTTAAATAAATGTTAAGGTTATATTTTTACTTAAAATTTCACTTCTTGCCGAGTTGTGACATTATGTCTGACACAAAAAATGTTATATATTGTTGAGTAATGTTTTATTTGAATAATTAAATTTCATAATAAATATTCGCTTGGACAACGCTGTACCATTTACGGCGTCCACGTGCTAAATTTTTACCCCTTCACGCAAAGCGGGCGGCAGGCATACAAGTACACGCGGGAGGATCTCGAACCAAACGAGTAACAACCCTTGTCTACCACTTATCTAAGGGTTGTACGAGTGTACGCGACGAATAAATGGTCCAACGGCGGCTGACGAGGAGATCAGTTGAGGATTTTTATCAGATTGGATGAAGGAAAAAGGGTGCTTGTCAGTTGATTGATAAGGTAAGATATAAAACAATTTCAGCCTTCAATAAAACATAGTTATGTATTAAGCATCATACTGTCAAAACTGTTTGTAATGTTATAAATTACTTCTTCGTATAAAATAAATATTTTTGAATCTTTCAAGTTCAGATGCAACGTTTATAAAAATTGTCAAAAGACTAGATTATTTTTTTAATTACATACGAGATGGAAGGATTGCAACTTAATATTAAAACAAACTCATTAAACCATAGAACATATATTAAATAAAAAAATACATATATCTGCACAGTAAATATAACATATGGTCGATATACTGGCAAAATGCTAAGTCAAAAAATCCTTTTTTGAGATAATTAAGAAGTTTGAATCTATTACATACATTTGACAATAATATGTTAAGGCAACGGGGACGTTTCGTTGACTATTTTTCCATGATTAGAATATACCTGAAAACACTTAATCTGATCAGCCAAATAATCGTTAATTGGTTTAAAGTGTTTCGCCGGTAATAAAATATTCAATATCGACTAAATAGGTAGTAACATTTTAATATTATAGAAAAAGCACGAGAAATATGGCAAAACTTGTCATACCACATGATAGAGAGTGCCAAAATCTAGCAAACTACATTATTACTCGTAAGTCAAATCGGTCATTTTCTGCCTTAACGTTTTTTGCCAGTATACTGGCGATATAATACGTGTATATTATTACCACCATTTTCTGTGGTTTTCTAAATAATAGCGTGTTGAACGATGGGCAGTAAATATGTGCAATTCGAATCAACTTCTAAGACTAGTCAAGAACAAAAAAGTCAAACTCAAGAGCTAAAATA
>JAPMAE010003344.1:0-11226 GCA_036584705.1 Rhyacophila sp. 25_7
TGAAATGTACGCTTGTCGGATTGTAGCATTATGTCTGGCACAGAAAAGGTTAATAATTTGACAGCATTAACTGAACACATGAATAACAAAAATAAAATTTTATTTCATTTCGCACTAATTGTATGTATATGAAACGCAAACGGCACGTAGTTCTTACGTAACTGTTGAATTTTTATAAACTATAGATTAGTCTCTTGTAAGTTTTCATTGTTTGCTTTGCTTACTTTTAATTCTGGGTAATTATTCTGAGAAGTGCTTTAAAAAGCTAATAGCATTCATTATATTACATATTCTAAAAAACTTCAAATATTTCTCATGTTGTATGCATTAAAACTGTATTTGATTGTTCGTTTGTGGTATTATATTCATCAGTAATAAATATATCAATGAAACATGGCGAGGTTAATTATTGAAAGTCTATTGCTTGTCCAGGTATATCAAAAAATATTTTTCATATACGTACACCAGTTGTTAACCAGTGCTCCGCGAAAAAATAATGAAAGCTGACATATCCGCGAAATAGAGAAAACCGAAAAAAGAAAAGAAGGTTAGGAAGGATTTGTTACCCTCGCAATGACAAGAAACTCTAATATAACTCGCTGTTTTTTGGTTTCAAAAACATTACCACCAGCATTAAAACCTATACTAGGCCAAGTTGTAAATATGGTAAATTACATTAAATCGAGACCTTTAAAAACAGGTTTTTTTTTAACTTTGCATTTCTATGGAACCTGAGTACGATAGTTTGCTTTTTCAGACTGAAGTGAGGTGGTTTTGTGGAGAGATGTTTGAAATATGTATTAGAATACACATTTTTGTGACTAACTTTTATTTATAATTGTATTAGGTTCATTCATATAATAAATCGTATGGACGCGCATACGCGTCCGCTCAAAATTCGCTTTGAAGAAGTGTGGAAGTATATGTACGTCAAGCAATAAAATACTCGTATATATTAAGTATTCATCAAATAAACACTGTACAACAATAGTTTTGCATGTATTTAATAAAATTCAAAAATTTAAAGCTAGATTCATGAAAAAACTTTCACCCAATTGTGCAACCGTAATTAAAAAAAAACTTGGAAAGGTTCAAGGTCCACTTTGGTGTGGTTAAACAAAAAATACATATATCAACTGACCGTCCCTCACTTCCACTTTCAACGATCATCACATATCAGCGAATTGTAAGACACCAGAGTATAAAACGCACCGCGAACCGCAAAAATGGTAAAACAAAAGTGGTACTTATAATGGGGGAAAATAGGATAAAAACATTCAACACTAGCTGACTTCGATTATTTTATTTAACTAACTCTAAGGTACCAAAATTAAAACATTGCTTAGTTAATTAAAAGTTAAATCTAGCGCTGCCATCCATTCAGGTTCATGACCGACTGCACAACTTCCCTTCAAGCCTCGCTGTCTCAAGCTCTCTGTCTCTCTCCATTTACACTTAACATTTACGCATCTCTAGTTAGGTTGTTCACCCGTCTCATTCTCGGGCGGCCGACGTGCCGAGTGCCTACTTCAAACACCTTCTTGATAGTTATAGCTAGACTCATCGCACCTTACAACATGACCTACTCATCTTAGTCTCCTCACCCTCGAGACATTCACAAGGTTGGGGTCAAATTGCTCGCGGAGCTCAGCATTAGTACGGATGCGAAATCATTGGTTTTCTTCGACTGGTCCAAGTATTCTTCGGAGTGTTTTATTTTCGAATACCTGCAGAGCATTTTGTTGTTTCTCCGCCAGGCTCCAAGTTTCACATCCATACAGAACTATATGTTTCACGGTAATTTTTATTATTGATGATGAAATAGGTACAGCGACAAAAATTAGCCGCTATAAACACGTTGCGGTAAAGAAAACGGACTAATACTTATTTTCGATCAAATTTCAAAATGTCCATTTCACCAGCGATCAGTATGTATGGATTACTACAAAATCGTGATCGAAGTACATTACGAACATCGAAACATTGCGCAAGCGATATAAAACAACACATAGCTCCTCCACTCGGAACCGTTGGATTAAGAGGTATGTTCGAAAACATTAAAATTCATTAAACGTCGATAATTTAGCCGAGGATGGGTAACTTATGGCCTCTCAGGCCCTTCAATATGATCTTATCAATGATATGTAGATCACGTTCGCTTGAGAAATTGGTTAAAAATTATTCGCTTGAATCAAAGAATCTTCATTTTTTTTTTTTTTTAAAAAAAAGGTGTTACGGTTCGCACAAATTATTTTTGGTTTTTATCACTGGTTTAGAAAATATATTCGTTCTTTGTTGATAGCGGCCTTATTGTCTTTTAAATTCATGCGGCCTTCCAATATGAAAAGGTTTTCCTTGAACCCTATCATAATAGTAAATGACGCATGCAAAATAAATTTCTAAATTATACCTACGAGAAATATAAAGTTTCAGTTTATATGTTAGAATTAATACAACAGTGATTGATGATGTGTTTCCCAATACAACAACAACCTTTATGGTTGCTACAATGTATTATTTTCGAAAAATCCATTACAATATTGGATAGGTGTAAAAATTGGTACATTTAATATCAAGCGACCTACAAACTATCGCGGTTGCATTGTGATCAATTGAATGAATATGATAAGACTATTTTCGTAGAATTGAGTTAAAATTTAAATTGGTATACAAGCAGTCGGTCTCAGTATTAACAACTATACACATATATTATGAAGTGTTTAAAAAAATGTCGCTTCACCAACATAGGTTTTAACATTTTTTGAAGACTTGCATGACGATCACAATATGTAAACGTTTTAGTTTAAACCGGTGATTTCCACACCTACTATGTCCATGAACCCCTTCTTATAGTAAAAACCGGATTACGAACACCCAAGTGAAATAACTCGACATAACTTCATAATAGAAAAATTACAAATTTAACGTTGATCTATTGAACGGTAAACGGTGACATTTCATCAAACTTTGCTAATAATAAAAATGAGTGACAGTATATTATTATATTAAAAGTTTCGCGGACATAATGAAATTTAATTTGCCACAGAACCCCTCAGCGGTCAAACGGACCTTTGGGGGTTCGAGGAAACCACTATGAATGAAGAAGATAATTATTCCGGATATATTATTAAGCTCTTGTACTGGTCAGTATTGTAAATAAAATCCCACATAACAAAATTTTAGTATAACATAAGTACGAGTATGTTTAGTGTTTACATTATTGAATATTCGTAAAATATATGACAACTGTACGATGCAAGGAAATAAGTCTACGGTCGTACGAAATTCGCCATAACAGATTTTAACATGTATGTACTCTTAAAATACCTGCAAAAAAATACGAGATTTGTTATTGTTTAATTATAGCTTTAAAATAATACATTTTCTAATTGTAATAAGACTATAATATGCTCTCAAAACTATTGACAAAAAACATGGCCTTCGAAACAAAGGCTTCATACAAACCATGAGGTGTCATGTTATTCGTGTCAATAAACAATCAACGGGGGCGGGAAAGCTTTCGTCAAACCTCACGAAATGAACATCGGCTATCGACGAAATCGATGTTACGTATTAACTTTTCCTATGGAAAACTTAGTCGGGTACGTTTGGAAAAATAAATTTCCGGCGCAGTTAAAGTGCGACGCACCAGGCCTCCTAGTAATCCTGCAGCGACCTAACAGGATTTGGATAGTATCCGATTATTGTTTGAAAGGCTTCTTCCTCATTCGCCAATTGGATTTCTACTTATGTATGTACATACTTTGTCACGTTGCGGTTGCGCTAAATGTCACCGGTGAGTGTACTGCGACATTCCCAGTTGACTAACCTTTTGGCAAACCAGTACATTCAGGAATTACAAATAAAACAGTAATATATACACAATAAGGTCATTGATACAAAACAACTTTTACATACATACTATTAAAAAAAACATTTGGCAACAAAATACATTTGCAGCTAATAAATATTAATAGACAGAATATAAATTTAATAAGTTTTTTTTTCTTAAATTATCTTCCTATAAACTGTTAAAAACACATATACTCGTACGTTAGTTGCCACGCACGTGAATACAAAAAGATGCTATAACTTCACTTGACTTGCGTGATTTATGGTCTAAAGATGTTACCAGACATGACCCAACGCATTCTTTTTTTAAGAAGTCTTCGAGTACATATTTTAGGAGTCAAGATGGTCACAAACAATTCCATAATATAATTTTCTTAAAACAATTTATAGTTAAGATAAACATATAACTATGTTTTTACATACAGATGTACAATACAGATATGATAAAATGTATTCCAAAAGTATTGGACCGTCGTCACCGCATATTTACAAAGCATAAATGTTCGTACGACTATGTTGAACACTGATAGACTCAGGATTTTGCAATCTATCATCATTATTATTTCGATAAACTTGACACTGCGATTTTCTAGATATTTACATGTTTAAATATTAATAAAAACTTAGAAGTCGTCCATAAACCACGTAACGCTCTTGAGGGGGAGGAATGGGTGACCAACAACGTCTACATTGCGTTACAAGAGGGAGGGGTGAATTGATTTTTATTGTAAAACTGATATTATAAAACAAAAAGAAAAAAATAATCTAATTTGAAGAGATACATGTATGGCACAACATATATAAATAGCGTTTGCAATCAAGAAGAAGGCGACACACCGGTGAGTCTCAAATGATATACGGTTAGAAATCATATGTAGATGGATATTTTCGTGTCAGAAAAGAATAATACAAAATTCCTTTTAGCATGTCAAACTAGCAAGACTCAATTTTATTGCATTGTTTTTTTTTGTAGGTGGTAGTGTACAATTGTAGCTAATACTAGAATTTGTTCAAGCCGTGGATAACTCACATACAGTGATCCTTTTTCCTTCGATTGAATATTCCTAGAGGGAAAGACATGTCACACAAAATGAAAAGAAGTATCTTCGTAATTTTGGCTGTGTGGTCTTCAACTGTCACTAAAGGTGACAGTAATTGCAATGGACCAATAAATTAGTCGAGTTACAAGGCCGATAAAAGAATTCGATATTTTTGGTTCTCTTACCAACCATAAAAGATATAAAGAGCAAATATGTATTGATAGTGTACAAATAAATGCATCTCTAGAAAAATAGTACAGTAGGAACGTGTTTGATCCAAAAAACATATACGTACTTGTTAGTAAATAAACAAAGGTCTATTTTTACTGCGGATTTTTTTTAACAGCTTACTGTTTATTGCATACATTCAAGCAGTGAAACAGTGAAGAGCTCGTCGGACAGAATCGATTGTTTTGCTATATTGAATCAATTTCAGAATAATTTATCTGGCTGTATTAAAAGCACAACGCACATAATATAATGTTTTGTTTTGATCAGTGATTCATATTATCATTTCGTACCATTATTCGACATAAGCTGGTGTACAATTTATAATTTAGATATTAGTTTTAATCGAGGTCCTGGACCCAATGTACGACGATCTAGTGATGGATTATTGAAGGTTTCGTGAATCAACTCAGAATATTTTAACCTTTTATGTGGCAGACAAAATGTCACAACACGGCAAGCTGTTGATTTTTAGGCAAAAACAGAACCTTAACATTTCTATTAAAAGTATATTGAATGGTTCTTTGTCATGACTACGTATTTAATGTCATATTTAAAACCATGCAAAATATTCAAATTTGTCTAACAAACTACATTTAAAGTTGTGCGAGTTAACTCGCTTCTGGCACTTAGTCGGTTAATATTCAGACATTTCAATGAATTTACACAAAAAATGCTTATTTAGTTTCAAATCTGCAATTGGAACGCGTTCAAAGGTATATATATTAATCTTTGTTTTATACAATTTTAGCCCTATTCAGATTTTTTTTTAATTTGAGGAAACTATCTCTCTCTCCATCTTTCTTTCCGCAGAAATTATTTTTGAAGTCTCGTTGTTTTCAAGAAAATTCATTTCTTTGTCTTTCTCTATCTCCAGCTATATATATACTGAATACATGAAAAGAGAGAACTAGAAGAAAGAAATATGCCAAGAAAAGACTTGTAATATTTTATCGAAGAAACGGAGGAGAGATAACATGAGCCTCTTTTTCCTAATGAAGAATAAGAGGAAAGTATATATACTTTCTGTTTACATTCTGCATACATTCTGAGATCACACTCGTAAATTAGTGGCATACATACTTAGGGGAAAATGATGCGATAGGTGTGGATGGTCTTCAATTACAATATTTACCATGATAATACTCCACTAGAAGTTCTCCTAAGTTATTTGTATTATATGAATGGCTCTTCAAATTCATAAGATTAAATTCCTTTAATGTTTACTTATAGATAGAGATCACTGCACCCGACATAAACAATTTACTTTGCTTATGTTACAAAAAAAAAATGGAATGTAAGATCGATAATAAAAATAAACGAGAACGAAAAAAATAATAAAAACTACAAAAAAACTCAGTTAATTGGTGATTCCCCGTTCTAAAAAGATCGATCGAATTACACAGGTTAGTTTTTAAATGTCTGTCAATTTCATCACTATCTAAAATATCATCTATATATTTTATTTATAAATGTTACCGTGTTACTAACAAGATAAATGTGAAGGCTATGCATATTATTAATCAAAAATTAGTAAATTATCGCTTTCGTCATATTTTGGGTGATGATCGTTTTAAGATTAAGCATTATGCAAGTACACATTATACAATGAGTAAAAATAAATCTCTTAGTCATGCAATATTTGTAAGAATAATATTAAGTCAGGTTTACCAATATGCCGAATAATCACTTTCAACATACATATGTTAATTTATTTACGTAAAATTAATCAATCTGTTGTATGAGATTGTGCCAAAAAATCTGAGAAAGATTTTAAATAAGAGTCTTAAATTATTTCGGTTATGTAAACGTTTCTATTGCCTGTAAATAGTTAACTATTCTGGACATTTGTACTTCGATATCATCCATGTACTTATGTATGTATCCAAAACAAAAAAACAACTCCACGACTAAATACAGCAAGGGTTGCCAACCGGTCGATCGCGAAGCAAAATTTGGTCGATCCCTATCAGGATTGTGAATTTTGAAAATAATTATTATTTTAAATTTACAACCATGGATGAAGAAAATAATATCCCGGTCGTAGGACAAATTGATTTCGGTAGATGCGGGGCTATTTATTAATTAAGCGTTTTATTTTAAGAAACTTAACGATATTTTGTCTATAAAAATAAATATTTTAAATTTTAAGAACTAAAAAATTAGCTATAACAATAATTTTTATACGAATCTTGTTAGAAGTCGGTCGCCGTGAAAAGTAACTCCCAGCCTCAAAAAATTAGGCAACCTTGAAATACAGGAATACGTTAGCAATATAATAGTATAACCTTTCAATATCAACTCGACGCGGAATAATAGAAAAAAAAATGTACAGAATCTGGATCGAGCCGAGAACGATACAGTTGATTGCTCAGCACCGTCATATAAGTTTCGATAAATGACCTAAAAACACTGGAAATCGACGCATTACTATGTTTATTAAATGCATATTATAATTTTCAATAGCCTTCATTGGCCCGAGGGTTATGAAAAAAACCTGCAATTTGCTTTACATAATATTAAAACGATACAATAGGAAACGCACTTGTGTTTTGATGTTTGAAGACAATTGAAATAGCTGAAATGTGTCAACTAATAGCAACTTTACAATCATTTGAAAAAATTAAGTGAGAAAACATTGAGGAGTAGTGTTGACGTATGAGTGACAAAGATATCATATCCAATGTTAGTAAATCAGAAGAGAAAGAAAATGCACACGAAAAAGAAAAATATATTATCAATAGCAATCACTTCTGTCGCCACATTATTGAAAAACTCGACCGATGGGAATTCGAATGTAACGATATATTAGCTTCAATTTGTACCGATATTAGAAAATCGTTGACGGCTATAAAGGAACCAAAATTGAAGATTTTTGTAATAAATACTATGATAACTATTGAGGACATATCGACGGTGATCAGGCAGTATGTAGAATCTTATTTGTTCCATTTTTTTAAATGGAGATTTGATGCAATTGACCACTCCTAATAAATAGTACAAAAAAAATCCACTGCGGAAGAAATAATGTAATACTCAAAATCGAAAAAAATCAATTTGTACTATTTTCATAGATTTTTATTTCGTGAGGCAATAGATCCGCAATTATTGATATTTAAAGTTTTTCTTTCTTTATCAATAAAAAAAAATAAAAAAAAACGACGTGTTTTTTCAAGTCCTTGTGTTAATATTTAAGCCAAAATATAGTTCAAACTATCCCCTGAAAAGTAGCCAATTTTAAGATAGGACATACTGTCAGATCACCATCGATATAATATAGTCTTATTTATAAATGTATATTTTAAAACGAAAATCTTTTAATTGTTCGGATTATCCGTGCTTCTCGACTATGTGTGCGACACCTACCTAACAATCACCCGGTAATCGTGAGTATGCCGGATATTAATTTCAATTTTCAGATTTCTGCTTTCAAAAACCGTGTATTCATTTTCAACCACGGTGTGAAACATCGGGGGACTATTACGCTATCGCAATTCTAAAGTCAGTTATCCGATACATAAATGTGTACGAACATTTCCTGACAAGGCAATTCCTTCATTGGAGAATGGCACCGGTTCGACGCTCGCTATGCAAAGCGTACGTAATGCGCACATCCGGTGGAATTAAAACGGTGATCGGAGTGGAGAAGCATCGCGGACCCCACGCGGTAGTATTAGCATCAGGTGATACACATTCAGGTGTTTTGCGGTAAAAACGTGTACGCAATTATCAACTTAATTGATACTTCCTCGATGGCGTAATTGGCAAGCGTACAAGTTCTAACAACTCGTCGCTGCAAATATGCTGACGCTGCTACAATAGAACGACGCCTACGCAACCAAATTAAAACAAAAATACATCCACAAGAGGCTAGTATACGTAAAAATATATTTAGAATAATTTTGACTAAATGTGTAAAAAAAATATTTGGTACATACACACATAATTTACTCTTCAAGACGAACTTAACGATTTTTCTAAGACAATAAATTGTTGCCTATTTTAAAACTTGAATTCATCAATTATAGGATATGAACGTGCATATTATATGTTGTGTAAGAACGATTCCCAAACACATAAGCTATGTATGCACTACGAGTATAGTTGATACGTACTTCTTTATTCACATATTCGCTTTTGGAACATTTACCAGATTAAGAATTTCTTAAGTCATTCTTACGAGTAATATTCGTTAATTATTAACTCAATATTCGTATAATTAATTTTATCAACTGCCAACCCTCAACGAAAAGCCATTACATTGTAATAATGACATATTTTATACGTATTCCCAACAGATTGCAGTTTAAAAAATCATGAGCATTTTCATATGCTACATTTACAACTTTCGTCAGTTGAAATATTGTAGGATACGCAAACGGTCATGCTTTGTGTTGTGG
Source organism: Rhyacophila sp. 25_7 (assembly GCA_036584705.1). Taxonomy (NCBI): domain Eukaryota; kingdom Metazoa; phylum Arthropoda; class Insecta; order Trichoptera; family Rhyacophilidae; genus Rhyacophila; species Rhyacophila sp. 25_7. Next base: position 9,521 of record JAPMAE010003344.1, read on the forward strand.
AAAAAAGTACAAAAACTGCGGTATTACTTCAATCAAAAATTAAATAATAGATATTGTCATCAATTGTATAAAAACCAAAAAATTGCTTTATTTCTGGATATCACAGCTTTTATATGAGCCGGTTTATCAGAGCTTTTGCAAAACATCAAAATACAAGTATCTATTTATTTTGGGTTTCTATTGTACCGGTGCTGAGAATCTCAGGGGTAAAAAAGACTTCGCCGTTGCTGTTATGTTCGATTATTTCAAGTAAGTTCGGTCAGATTTGATTATAGAAAGTTTCTCATTATCCTTATTCCTAAAATGAAACAAATGAATGAACCTAATGAGAGAGATGCGTGTGTATTCGGATGATTGGTAAATCCCAGGATGGATCAAACCTAAGATTACCGAGGTTCGGATATTTGCGGCAACATTTCATATTACAAAATGAATAAGTTTGTCAACGTCGAAGTCTTACAGGTGGATAGAACGCGGTGGGTTCATGTCACAATTGCTTTCATTTCTTAGGCGCTGGATGACGTATTAAGTATTTAACAGCAGCTGTTTAAAAGGTACGAATAAAGTGCGATGGGTCCACGTGATGGTTGATTTTTCTCGAAAGCAATTGAAGTCAACATAGCCTACTATTTCCGCTTAATTGTTTTACAATTTGAATCTGAATCCGAAAAGCATACGGGTGCAAGTCTATTATTTGAAGAAATTAGTAAACGAAGTCAATTTATAGTCAGCAAACATGTTTATTAGTGACAGAGTATTGAAATTTCTACCAAATCGAGGAATTTCCAAAATATACGAGGATGCAGCAATCAACTCATAATATATATAAAAAAAGGTTTTTTTGACTTGTCGTTTGTTGGACTTGTTTTCGCATGTTTCTTGGGCACTGAATTTATTACGACACTTTATGATGTATTATAAAATAACGTAGAACTAAAAACTAGTATAAAAAACTTTTATACGTAGTACTTACTATAAGAATAAGATATTTCATACGTAGTATTTTTAAGTATATTTATCTTTATAAAATGACATTTAAAATTAATATTTCTCCCTGTATAAAAAATAATACATAAAAATGCAATACTCTTAATTAGTAGACACTTCAGTCTGAAAAAGATATATGGTAAATAAATAGGAAAACTTCCTGCAATATATGATAAGCGAAAATGTGTGATGATACCTGTACATGGAAAAGAAACAACACTGTAAAAAACGACACTTTTTCACAATCTCTTTTCAAAGTCGTTTTGATGTTGCTTCTCTTGGATAATATATAACATAGTGTAATATTCCTTTCATTATATTCTTTTCTAGTATGGCTACAACATAATTTTCGTCATAAATTGACATAATGTAGTTTTCCTCCCAGGTACAGATATAAATATTATACGTATTTCAACTGACCATTTCAAGAATGTCGTCGGTGAACTCCCAGATAAAAATATTTTTCAATAAATGGATTGTACTTGTACGTGTAGAAATATTATACAGAATTGAAATTTGACGATAGCTTCACATATTTTTCAAGACTAGTAAGTGCATGCCAAGTTATGTAGGATTACATTTGACTTTTCGATATCGAAAATACTACAATCGTAACATATTCCATGCGAGGTAACTTTCTGATGTCATAACATAAAAAAATATTATTCACATTACATACACACTATAAACCCGTATGCGGTACCCGACGGCAAGAACCA
>JAPMAE010003348.1:1458-15501 GCA_036584705.1 Rhyacophila sp. 25_7
CTATGAAATAAATAGCTCATAAAAATGTAATAACAGAAAAAATCTTCTGCACATTTTAATGCTTTCATAAATAAGGTTTTAGTAAGTTCTTTTTTGACACTTCTGGCATTTTTTACTGTTGGTGACACATTCATTACATCCAGTTTTATTTCCAAAAGTATACAAAAACTTAACTGATATTATTATTTTTTTCAAAATAACACATTAAATTTGTGTTTTATTAATAATTTAACATAATATGGTATGTTTTATTTACAAGCTTTGCTATACCAATTAATTTTTGGTTAACCAATTTCATTTCGTTTGAATCGACACAAACAAGTTGGTTCACACCAGTACTTAAGAATACTTCCCAATTGAAAGTAACAGTAATTGAATTGTTTCAGATCATAAAAGAATATATACAACAAACATGATATTATAGTAAAAATGAAATAATGAAAGTTATTATTCTTTCTATTCACATTAATTCAGTGAAAAATCTGTCTACTGGTAAATAATTATGGGTCGTGAATAAATATTTACAACACTCGCAGTGTCTGCTTTTTGTAAAGTCAAAATACTTTGAATTGAAAATTTTACGGAAAGATTCCCCTTAAAAATGTAAACATCTTAACTAAAAAACTACGTAAAGAAGACAGTGGATATATCTGTACCTAGAAAAAAATAGCATTATATCAATTTTTGGCAACATTCTGATAACGACATGTGGTATATCTTGAGATGGTCTTTCCACTAATGTATTCAATTATATAATAATAATTTATAGAAAAGAATATAATGAAAGGAATATTACACTATATTATCTAATATTTGAAGGAAGTAACACAAAACGACTTTGGAAAGCTTTAGTGAAAAAGTATCATTTTTAAACAACTTACAAATATAAAAGACGTCAGATATATGATTGCATAATTTTACAGATACTCCTAAGTTTAAAAAAAATATATCCAACATTTGATAAAATAAAAGTACTCGTAAGTATAATTGCATAAATTTAATAATTTTAATTATTTGTATTTTTTAATATGCAAAACAACTTAAAGCAATTTAAAAGAGTATTTATTTCAAAGCAAAAGCTTTCAAAGAACGTTTTTCAAAATATTTTCTTATTGGTAAGAGAGAATTTTACAGTTTGAAAAATTGAGATGAAAATTTATACGTTTTTTTGAAGACGTTAATACGAATTGGAATTTCTACAAATATTTATTATTTAAAATCAAAATCTAAGTGGTTGACAAATAAATATTTGAAAATATTGTTGAGAATTTATTGTACTTATTAAAAATTAAGGTTTGGTTGTTATACTTGATAAAAAAAAGTTGAATAGGTAGTTTAAAATAGGAAAAACCTTAAAGTGTTTAAAATGTTTTCGTGGGAATATCTATAATTTCAAAGCGGTGTTATTATTTTAACATAATTCAAGGTTCTTTTGCCAAGAATTGAAACCAGAAAAAATAATGACGTCAAAAATTTGTGAGAGAGTTTTTAACCACTAAGGTTTCATCAAGCAAAGTTATCTACAAAAAATGTGCTTTTTTTTAATGTGGCGTAAACGCACCATTTTGAAAAACGAAATATAATACCGATTTTTTAGGTTTATTTGCGTAGGCATTGTGTTAATGGCATAGTGAATATTTTCAATTATATTTTTTTCCAAATTAAATGCTTGTTTACTACTAAAACGGCCTCAAGTGGAAATAGTTTAGCACTTCACTGTAAAGGTTCAACGTATCATAAATAAATTATTTAAAATAGTTTATTGCAGATAAATACATCGGCAATGTGTAAATTTTCTATCAATTTCTTAATTTTTTTCTCTATTGCATGTAGTAGAACAATGTTTTCAACGGATTAAATGCATTAATATTGTATATATTGTCGTTAATGGCGATAGTTTATTCTTTATAAAATTTATTCTAATGGATAAAGAATAAAACTATGGTAAAATGACATATTTTGTCAAAATACAAATTCTCCAGTGTAATTGTAGCTGAAGTTGTACGGGTTGGTTTGCATTACTTGTGGAAAGTATTTCCATTATGCAAATAAAGTTGATTTCATAAAAAGAAAGTTTTGTAACTTTTTGACAGAAAAAAGTTTTAATACATCTTCACAATTCTCACATCATTTCTAAAAGTTTAAGTCTCTTGTGTATCTTTAAGTTTAAACGCGTCCATTTTGCTTTTCTGTGATTATGATAAAAACCAGGCGCCAGTTGGAAGGGGTTTGTAGGGTTTCACGCGATCCCCTTATTGAATATATCTTAGATTGATAAAGTTTTTGTTAAATAAAGAAAAAAAAATATTCTCAGATCGGATAAGTAACTAGAATTTGATTTGTAGATGGTTTAAAAATATTATGAAACAAAATACTTTATTATTTTTTTAAATAACTCCAAAACTACACTTATTTAGACGATTTTTCAGCAATACTTCGAAATTACGATGTTTGATATACATATATAAATATGTTGATTTTTGATATTCTCTCAGATATTTATCCCAATAATTTTTGTAAGTGATGCTTTAAAAAATTAAAGCCACTTTACAAACAACAATAAAGGGAATATTTTCATAAATTCGAAGAACTAAGGAATGGCTTTGTTTTGCTTATCATTATTCTTTGATAAAAGCAATTTCAAAATCTTACAGCATCATCTAGGTGTTAAAAATAAATCTTTTTGATAAATTAAAATGTTCATAAGCATCTACTTATCATTGTTTTATATAAACTTCACTCAATTTGCCAAAAAATACGACTCTTACTATTGTTTGTGAGGTGTTTTTAGTTAGAACTAGACATAGTTTTTCAAATAAAAGTACTAAGTATGTATTACTATTTATAATTATCTACTAAACATAACTTTAATTGTAAACCAGTTATCATTCATTTACTGTAAACGATATATATTTGGTACATACATAAATTGCGTATAACTATTGGAGTAATAAAAATGTCTTCCATCCCCAAAACACCACGAATCATTTTTTTAGATTAAGCAAGCTACTTTTCAGCGTTTTGACACATCATTATTTTTAAAAATCAAACTTTTTCATATCAATGCATTTTAATATGTTTCTTTGTGAATAAAATGTAAAAAAACTACCATTATTAATTTTATATGTACAATTAATGTGTTTATTCTTTCATATATTTTAATAATTTCTAAAAAGTAACACGGTTAACCCCAAGAGATACATTTTAATGGTTAATTGTAAATCATTCACAGCAATTTTCCAGTAGTTTCATAAAATTTAGCATATATTCAAAGTTTTAATCGTTTTCTTACAAAGATTAAAGTTTTATTGTTCAGAAAAAATAAATATTTTGCAATATATAGTGAAATTCTCCATTACACATAATACTGTTTTTTTTAAAAATAATAACGTAAAAGCATGATATATTTATTTGATACATAATTTCATTTAAATAATTGTAACTGTAAAAAATACAGTATTTTTTGTAATATAAAAACCACAATCAAACTTGACCGGCTATTAAATAATATACAAATCTTTAAAAAAGACTACTTTATCTATGAGTTTTTTTTTTAACTATATCAGCTCCGAAACAAAGCACACGTATCTCAACAATAGGTAAATGGTTTTTGACAGTTGTTTTCGAGTAATAAATGTCAATTATCAGCTCAACCGTTTCGGGTTTGTGTCCTGGCTACAATACAAATGAATAAACATTTGAAAGATTTTGCAACCAGCACGGGCCTCAAACCCAAACTGCTATATCTATGAGCCACCTTATATAATATGCCACCAAAAATGATAATGCCGATACACTAGTATATACTTAACCGAAATTTGAATATTCTCTGGTTTATTACTAGGATATTTTTAAATGACTTACTGATGAATCGGACACTTTGTATCTGGCGTTATTTTTGTATGACTAATTAACTTTGATTTTTTATTATCGTCTGTTAATAATATTTGATTTGTGGTGACTATTAAAATATTGCTTTTATCAATATCTCATAACTGGTTATTTAGAGATGTTTGACTGATAAATTGGACGCTCGGTATAGAAAAATATTAATCGATGTACATATATTTTACAGGGATATTCAAATTTAAGCTAGTATGATCTTTGAATAAAGAATAAAATAATTTACAATATTTGTTTAAATGTGACACGTATGAATTCAAATGTATGAAAAAATAAAAACTAAACCAAACAAAATCTACCCTTGGGATATTAGGTTTCCATGGAGTGTGAGAGAAAACACTTTTGTCGCCCATCACATCCACTTACTTGACAATCCTTTTGAGAAAGACAAAATTGCAAGAAATCTACGAACACTTTCTCTGATACGGAAAGCTATTTTCTGGTATTTATGGCAGTGGTGGATTACATTGTAGACGCAGAAGGATTTTTTGTGAAGGCAATAAATGATAAAAAAAATACTTTTCCTCGACTGTTTAAAAGATTTTTATGTTGTAATTATATATAGCCGCCTTCGTAGGTGAGTGAATAGTAGCATCCAATTCACGAGTTGAGTGTCACGGGTTCAAAGCCTATGGTAGTTGCAAATTTTTAAAATGTTTATTCATTCATATTGTATCCAGGACATGAACTCGAAACGGTTGAGCTTTGATAATTATTACTTGTAAAAAAAACTGTCAAAACAATCATCAGAGAGTAAATATCCATATAATTTGTTTCGGAGCGGATATGATTAAAAAAAGAAATATATATTGCTTATAAATTTGTTAATTAAATACAATTAACCTATCCGGAGTGTGGACGCACATATGCGGCGATCAACATTCACTTACAAGAAGTAAAGACGTATATGTACATTAAGCATCAAGCAATAAAATACTTATATGTGTATTATTTATGCATCAAGTAAACATTCCGTTTCAAATAAAGATTCAAGAATATCAATTCAAACTAAAAAAACTAAAACCTCAAGTATTGTCTACATTCACTTTTCTTTAAATATATTTTTTGATTTTACGCCACTTACCAGTATAATGAGGATATAAAATATTAACCCAATTAAACAATTCAATAAAATACTTTGCATAATATATTTTTTAACAATCACAAACCAATCTTTTTTATATAGTTAAGAACTTCGTAGATTAAATATGCACATGTCTTAATGTATATGTAATCTATTACTTGTATAGTGATTTTTGTGACTTGGCAAAGATACGGTTGACCGAGCAAGGTACATTGTCACTTTGCATTTAATGTAATGAAACGGGTTTCCGGCCGAGAGATTTTATTAATCTAAGCTCTTCCAGTACTGTCATTTTCTTGATGAATATAAAAAAATACATTTTTTAGTTTTACTTATAAATGTTGAGTACTTTGTAATTGAATAACATATAAAAAATGAATAAAACGTTACTTTTATAAATCGACAATAATAATGAAATATCTATTTTTATTGGTTTTGGATTAATATCAAAATATTTTTTCTTTTAATCATATCCGCTCCGAACGGAAGCAAAGAAGATTTTTTTGACAGTTTTTTGACTAGTAATAATTGTAAATTATTAGATCAACCGTTTTGAGTGTGTGTCTTAGCTACAATACAAATAAATAAACATTTAGCAACCAGCACCGATCTTGAAGAAATGACCCCCGCTTAATATGCGTACGAGCTATCTACTAGTCTATTTTTTATAAATAACGAAAAACCGTTTATAGATACTTTATTAGATTAAACTAAATATTTTACAGGTATAAATCTGTATCTGGGAGGTTAACTTTGTCAATTTTTGGCAAAATTGAAATATCAACATGGTATAGTATATCTTACGACACGCTATTCAGTGATATACTCAATTATGTTGTAACTCTACTCAATAAAAATATAAGAAATATAATGTTATTTAAGAGGAAACTATGTTATCCGAAGGAAGCAGCATTAGAATAACTTTGAACAGCCATAGTGAAAAATGTTATTTTTGACATAATGTAGTTTCCTTCCTAAGTACAGTTATATGATTACAACAGATGCGCCAATAATAATTATGTAAATGACACCTATACGTTTACTTTAGTATTTTTCTGTTATTTTTTTAAATACTAATAATTTATATTAATCTTAAAAAATACAGCGGCAGTATTTTTTTTGCTTAGTATACTAGTTTTCCACAAAGTGACTTTTTTCTAGTATTTTCCATACTAAACCGATTGTTAATAATATTTTAGACAAAATTTTACACTCAATATGTTAATAAAAATAATAAAAAGACAACACCAAAAGGACATAGCAAAACAGTGCCATTTTTGAAATAATATATTTTTTCTCCCAGGTACAGATATTATATTCAATGAGCCATTGTATAAAATAGTATAATAATATATTATTCTTTTTGTGTTCAAATATTCTGAACTTTGTCAGTTCTATTTTGTCAAGAAAATTTTTGACTTCAATCGATTGTGAAAGGAATGTTTTATTTGCATTTTTATTTAAATAAAAGTGAACAGTTTTAAACAGTTCATAAACTTTTTATTCAGATAAATAAGTTAACTTTCAGAAAACAGATTTTTCAGTTAAGTATTAAGTGAGTGAAAAAGTTTATATTGGATTTTGTTTCTTTGTAAACTGTTTTCAAAAAAAACTTTGGAAAACACCGGTGTAAAGAAGAAATACGTTCTTTTGCGCGAGTACAGTTTCCTTTTACACATCATCAAAAGGATTCTCTACATGCATAACATGGTTTCGTATGAAATCGACAAAACTGACTGAGATTTTTAGTGTATATTTGAGAGAAATGTTAAGATTCTCTAAATTTTATTTATAGTATTTTATTTGGGTTATTTCATCTAGAGAATATAAATTATTTTCTGACAAAAATATTCTCAGTATAATTTCTTCTAAGAATGTTTGTTTTTTTTCAAGGTGGTTATTTTAATAGGTTCAAACTTTTAAAATAACAAAAAAAAAAAAAATAGAAAGTGAATTTGTACAATTTCACAAAGATTCGCCGAAATTATTTCAATATACATATAATATAAGAGTAAAAAAACTTAGAGTGAAAAGATAGTGTAATAAAAAAAATGTTTTGTTTAGAAAAATATCGTACAAGCCGCTTTTATTTTTTCACTATTTTTTATTTTTATTGCATAAACTTAAATCATCTTCATAAAGTAACGACTCGGAAAAGTACCTCAATATATAAATAATACTTCTTTGTTAAGCTTCTATTTTCACTGTGAAAGCTATCGTGTACAATATAAAATAGATAATTTTATATGTTACGTAATTAGTGAAAACTTTTATAACTAAAAAATGTTTAATTCAAAACGATGGAAATAAATACTATTGCTCTCAAGATTGACTGTTTATTTATATATGAAGTTTTATATTAATTTTTAGTCATAATTCATACCTATTACTGCTCGAAAAATAAATTTATAAAAATAGTCACACTGTTTAGATACTTTTTGTGGTAAATTTGACAAAAAATGCAAAGTTACATATGTAACAATATAAATTGTTTTAACGAACATTGAAAATATGTAAAATAATCCAGGACTAAACAAAATACATAATTTAATACGAGTAAATCTTTTATTATATTCTACAAAATCTAGTTATATATGTAATTCAAGAATTCACTTTGAAAATTTGTTTATCTTTATAGCATCAGGAAAAAACATGATTTCCCTTTTTTAGAAATTTAACACGAATAAAAGCATAGGAAGTAATTTTTTTGAACGTTTTTTAAATAATTTTTTTTTCTTATAATAGTGTGTCGAGTTTACTAAAAAGAATAATAAATATAAACACAAATTAAAAAGTAAATGTGAACTTCTGATAAAATTACGTAAGTATCAAAGTGTAACTGATACAATTCTTGATTACTTTCTATAAATGGCAAATATTCTCGATTATTATGCATGGTATTATCTGAATATTTTTTTTTCAGAAACATATGGTTGTTGTAGTTTTATATTTAAAATGAATCTTTACTAAGCCATGATATTTTAATCCTTACATATACAAATAAACTCTGCTATTCTCGATAGTGTGTATGTACTTGATGATTATCTTAGTAATAAAAAAATGCAATCGTTCTACATTTCATAATATAGAATTAACATGTCAGCAGTTAAAAAAGATTAATAACTATGTTCAAAGAAAGTATCTCGTAATTTGACATCTTCCACTTTAATGAGCGTAAGTTAAAGACGATTTTGTTTTTTCATTCGTAATAATTCGTAATAACTTACATAATCTGTTAATTTTATTTGTGAAACTATTAATTTTATTTCTAAAATGAAAGCTTATAATTTAAGTTCATTAATATATTTAATTAAACAACTCATTTTTTTTGATAAATGTAATAAAATTAGAAATTCCAGTTAATTCTTGGTTTCTCAACCATTATAGAAAATCAGAGCAGATATTGAGAGAAATGCAAAAGGGTTATTTCTAATGACTAGAGAAAAATACTAAATATGCAAAAACCTGGAAAACGGTTGTGCATTAAACCATAAAAATAAATAAATAGTAGCATAATATTAACCGATTAAGTGCCAGAAGCGAGTTAACTTGCGTAACTTAAAGTGTAGTTTAAATAATTTTTTTTGGATAATTTTAAATGTGAAAATACAGATATATAACTATAATATGATCATTAAAAACATCGTCATGGCAAAAGACATTCACTATACTTTTTAAGCTTATATGTGTTCTTAAAAATTCATAACTTGCCAGATTGTGACATTATGTCTGACACATAAATGGTTAATCATCATCCGAGCATTCAAAATGGCTGATATTTTTAAAGGATCTTTCGAAATATATAAAATTGTAGGTTTAAAATATTTTTGATATTTAAGTCAAATAATTTAAAAGTTTTTTAATGATCTACGTAGTAAACATGAGTGGATGTATAATACACTTATAGTTTTGAGACTTATTGTTAACATTAATTATATTTATTATTTACATAATTATATTAAAACTCGTTCAATTTATATATTTTATGCAAAATATTATTTATTCTCCTTAAACCAGTAATAATAACGTTTCTGAAATTTTACTGAATTCTACGATGTCGTGCAAAGTAATGGAATTGAATTAAAAACGAACAACGTTTACGAGTAAATCATTAGTATTTTTAAATATGTTTCTATCATTTTCCACGTAGAGAGTAAAATTTAAGAATAATCGAAAAAGATTGATTTCTTTTGTACTCTATTTAAGTGTAGTTTTATAGAAAACTCGCTATCCGAATGGGACTTTCTGGGGCTACCTTAAACTGCATACAAAATGTCTGACACTGACAGATGTACTCGTTTAAAACCAAATACCGCCTTTTCAACGCTTGCATACTGATGATGCTACTCTATGGCAGTGAATCATAACATCTTTCTCTCAAAATAATCGTTTACAGAGCTTCAAAAACATATGCTTGTGGCAAATTTTGAGATAGCGATGGTATGACTATACGCGAAATGAGGTGATAAGAGAATGAACCATGCACCCATTCATGACATCCTTAGTGAAAATGGGATTTTGAATTTGGTTTGGCCATATGCTGAGTATGCCTGGATCACATCTCAATTGAACATGCCTCTACTTCAAGCTAACAAGATACCGTCGTTATGGGATGTCCCTGAACACAATGCTCCGGTTAAAGAGCATGCTATGTTGTAAGAAAGAAAGTACAGAAAGTTATCTGTTTTAAAATAAAAGAAAATATTATATTATTTATCTTAAATATATGTTTATACTTTAGTTTTTAATCAATTACGAGTAGTTAGACGTTTGTATATCAAAATGGTTGAGCAATTTTAATCTCGATAAAACCACTATTTTATTTTAAAATGATGTATTTTATGTAAAACACATTTTATTAAAAAGGGTTGCAGGTTTTTAGACGATATGAGATTTGTAGATGTAAATAAACGCAAAAAGTGTTTATTTTTCTGTTTATGATTTATATAGATAGATTGTCATTTGCATAGCTATCCACATTTTATGTATAATAAAAAGTCACATTCCAAATATGAATAATATATTTTGCGGTAAACTTTTACTGAAAGCTTTTGTATCACTGTTGAATAATATTTGAATGATCGATAAAACATTTATAAATCTATTACATGCTTTGTTGAAATAGAAATGTCTAATCATCTTATTAGCAATAGAGCACTCATTATAAATTCAATTAAATCACAAGCAGAAATCGTCAATTGATAAAATTGCAAACAATTTCAATCAAAGAGTAAGCCTACTGCCTTTATTTCCTTGTAAAATTTAACTCAGCATCTAAACACAATACAAAGGTTCTACTAAATCTTTGATATAATAAGTTTTGCAAAGTTATAGTACTTGGGTATTATAATTTAAGCTCTCCTAAAAATTTAAATAAATAAAAAGATTACAAATTATTTGTTCATAAATCTCGAAACTTTGAACAACAGTTCGTATTTAAAATGTTTACCAAAATACATTGTTATAAATAAACATGCTAAAATTCATATTGTTTAACAGAATTAAGCTTTTAGTTAAAGTAACATTTTGTATCTGGAATAAGTAATATGAATTCTGTTTGCTGTATTTTGCTACATTAACTATATTAATGTTCATTATTTTCGATAAATTAAATATAATCTTTAGATTTATTTCAGTATTTTAAATATTTTATAGAAGCAAATAATCAAAAGTAAATATTTTTGTGTTTGAATATATATACGATACAGTTCAAAAGAATATGTCTGTAAAAGTTCTTTTGTAAACTTTTGTCATTTTGTAGTGTACGTTTTATATATTTGTAGATAATTTACTGTAATTTCAATCATTTATAATAACAATAAAATAAAATCATTCTACACTGTTATATAAATATTATATTTAAGAAGACTGGCTATGCCATTGGAATTATAATTATTATATAATCAAAGTTATTTTTTTAAATCCTTTCAAACTCGAATAATAAACCTTTTTTTATATATACATTAATAAAATATTTTAATCCTAATACTCCCCCATATGGTCATATTTTTTGTTATACGAGTATAATAAAGATATAAATCTGTACTTGGGAGGTAAACTACACCATATCAATTTCGAAAAAATTAAGATATCGGCATAGTCTATCTAATACAGAGTTTCTTAACTTCTTAACGTATGTGCGCCCGCTGAAAAAATAGCTCAAAAAAACACTTTATTTAATTATTAGTGTATTACTTAATAATATATTGTATTTATTGTAATCCAAATACGTAAACTAACCTCAATGATTTTTTTTTATAATTGGGGTTATCAACATACACTGCTAATTTTGAGAAGTTAGTAATTGAAATGTAATGTCAATGATAATGCTTGTTATTTTGAATATATATTATTACTCACTTTTTTAGGATTCTATTGTAAATGTGAATAAATGAATTATTTCCCAATTTAAAATAATAAATAAATATGTATTATAATACTTAAATCTTGTTTTTTAAAAATCCAGCGTGCGCCCGCCACTCTTCTCACAAATCTCAAATGCGCCCGCAACGGCAATAAGGTTAAGAGCTCCTGGTCTAGTATATCTTGCGATGTTTTTTCAAGTGATATACTCAATTATTTGTAATCCTAATGGAAATAATTATAATGAAAGAAGTTCAATATAATATCCGAGGCAACAGCTAAAGGACCTTGAACAGCCATCGTGAAAAAGTGACATTTTTGACATTGTGTAGTTTCCTTCCCAGGTATAGATACATAATTACAATATATACAACATTAATTATAATATAAATGACACCTACACAATAATTCACTTAAGTGTTTTTTCTGTATTTTCTTGTTTATATATAAAAAGGTAGCATCAGCATATTTTTTTACTTAGTAGAATTCTGGTTTCCCATAAAATGACCTTTTTTCCAAGTCTTTTCTAGATCAAACCGATTGTTGATAAAATTTTGGATGAAACTCAACAATATATTACTTAGAATAATAAAGAGGTGTTTTAATATCGATATCTAGATCGCATATGACTAAGCAATATAATGGAACATATAAAGAAAAAACACCATAGATATATTCAATAGTTTACGATTAGTTTCTCAATAAAAATACTCGATATGAGTGTTTTTATTAATATTTGTCAATTACTTATTTACACATAAAAATTCTTAAGTAATGAAAAGTATAAGCTTCAATAAATTAAACTGATCACCAATAAACAGCAGCTATTGTTGAAAAAATATTGAAACTAGAAATTTTAAAAAGTAACCTAGACAATTCAATTTTAAATGCCATATCATAATGTGGTGATATTAAACATTTCAGGCGTTATATAAAATTGTGTGAGAGTAATATATAGAAAACACTTACACTTACCTTGGTATCTAACCAATTAATAACTGTTCATAAGATTCTTTGGTCTAACCTCTTACTCGTACGTGTGAGACTATATCGATAGCTTCAAAATTATGGAAGGAGATTGTATCAGTTTATGGTATTCCAGAAAAAAAAATATCACTCTAAATATAATACGCGTCGTTCACATTGTATTGAAATTGAAGTTGTATTTAATAAATGGTATTATACAAATATACATATTAGGTACTGTTCTTTATAAACCCGTATACAATCACGAGATAATAAAAAATGTGCACGTGTGAAGTAAAAATAATAATATTGCTTAACCTTACATCACCCGTCACGTCTTTACACCCTTTAGAGTATATAGCGTGGTGTAAAGAACCTGGCGCGCTCCGCAAGAAAGTGCCGATATTGTTCCAGTAAGAATTTCTTAAGACTTTGGTGGAAGTGTGCAGACGATTCATACTATCCTCATTTAATAATGTACCTACTAAGTAAAGCTGATGAAAATATACCCTCCCACTCACCGTATGAAGCTAATTTTTTTTTTAAAGCTAAGAAGTCCCTTGTGAAAACCAAGACCGATCCGATCGAGAGTCGAACCGACTTGAATATCTCTTTCCTTTCAACCAAAATATGGGGACATTCCTAGAGAATGTGATTAACATCCTGTAATTTACCACATAAACAATGCCCTCACTCTTCAAATCAAGCTAATGGAATCAAGCTTGAAGGCAAAACCATCGTGTCCGGTTAAGAAATGAGATTTTCAATGGTCACCAGTCGTCATTATCGTTTACAAGAATGTTATGATGTATTATATATTGGTGTTTTAAGTATTGTTAATTAAATTGTACAGATAAGTTGTTTTATAATGTGTCTAAATTTTACGATAAATTTTAAAAAACAGTAAAGCTTTCCGTTTTTTCATATTTTTAAATAATAAAAATATGAAATTTTAGAAACATTATTGAAAAAAAATGTTATTTATAGAATGGTTATTAAATTTATAAATTTAATAACCATTCTGCCAGCCCTTTGAAATCTCATCCACATAAACGCATATTGACTGCGGTTGACATTTTAATAGATATATATTAACGTAATACTTTAACGTATAATAGAAACGTAAAAAGACTTTTCAAAAAATATGTTGTATAAACTATTGATTAAAACCTGTTTCTTTGGTACGTTTAATTCAATAATGCAGCACTATTTCGTAAAATATTATTTATTTGTTTCTTTGAACAATGGAAATAATTTCTGTCACCTGCAGAAATTGTTATTTTTTTTATTTCATTGTAAAATAATATGTCATAAAATTTGATATTTCACAATTTGGTAGCCTCGAAACGATGCACATGTATGAAATTGTGCAATATTTTTGGTATTTTAAGCCATTCGTGTTTGTTCGCGTTTTTGCGCTAATTTTAAATAAGCAATCAATTCAATAGTGAATACTGCTAATTAATTTAAAACTTGCGAGCTATTACTTCTTAACTATCAAAGATTACATCTAGTGAATTTTTAATCAAGACTTGGGCTAAATTGGTCGAGCTAATAATTTTAAAAAATCACTCTTAAAAAGTACGCAGATAATACTCTGTATTAAATATACATGCTTCATTTCAAAATGGATATTTTCATAAAAATGTACATTAACAAAAATAATATATTTTATTACTAGCTGAAACCCGGCATGCGTTGCTACACCTGCCTGTATGTCATGAGCT
>JAPMAE010003352.1:0-15490 GCA_036584705.1 Rhyacophila sp. 25_7
AGACTTCCTTAAATATAATGTATGTATGTGTATATGTATATATATATGTATATATGTATACATATAATTTTTGCATATTGTGTCCATAATATGTAAAAAAAAAAACACAGGTTGTGGCAGAACACATTCAGCGGTTAGAAGGAATTAATGCTAAGTTGGTGGTGAGGGAAAAATATGCACGTGGTCTTTCTTTGGTTTGTCGGTGATCATATTTCAGTATCCAGCATGGTTTGGCTCAAAACACGTCAAGGATTTACGGTGTGCGTGTATTTTAAAAACAACCGATCTGTTATCGCGACGCAATGAACTTTTCAGTCCTGGTGTTAGGTAATTGGAGGAAACTGGAAGCACACTAAGAAGTGTTTAAACGTCTCCTTCACACCTTACCAGAAGTAAACGAAAGGATTATTGTAGAAGTTAACGTCATACCCCGCAAAGTGTGTCAAAGAGCTGTACAAAACTTTAAAAATCGTCTTCAACAGTACGCATAGCTACCACCTTGAGGACATTATTTTCCAAATCTAATGATTATATATAGTATCTTCTGCTAACTCCTAATAGAGAAATATTTTTTCTTTATATACCCCCATTACTTTTGTATAACTCTTCAAAACTGTTTAATTGGTTCTGCTGCACCCTATATATGAGTATGTAAAATACTTATTATTATTATTTTATTCAGATAGCGATCATAGAAGTCACGTCAGAAAAAAAACTGGAAATGTGTTCTTCACTGGAATGAATAACATTAGATAACACTTATATTTGATTTGCTATGTTTTTAGCTAATTAGAATGAATACAAGAATAAAAATATTTAAATAAAGTTATTCGAAAAATACATTTTTTATTCATAAGTTTTTCAAGTTAATATATTTATTGGTGTTTTATTCAAGCGGAGTTGTTATGAAAAAAACAATTTTATATAAATAATTATGATTAACATCGTTATGGTATTCTCAGAATACACCATCTAAATCCAAAAACATCTAAATAAATCAAATCATTAAACACGAAAGATGAAATACTTGGAAACACTAATGAATTATTGGTGTTGAGATTTTTATCTTATTCCACTGAAAGAAAATAATATGAAATTTTCATTTGACATATTCATTTTGATATGTTATAAAAAAAAGAAAAATATAAAACTCAATTGCAAATTCGTTTAGAGTAAAGTGTCTCAACAAGTCGTCCACGGAAATATCTTACTAATTTAATAGTACTTGTAGTTAGCACACATTAATAAATCCACTTTTTATTGAGTAATTTTTGTTCGCTCGGATATACTCGTAGCTGAACAATTCATATCGTGCGAAAAAATCTATATTTTTTATTTTCGTCAATAGTTTGCAATTTGTAAATAAAATGACGCATACTGGTAAAAAGAACGTCTTAAACACAATATATATTATAACTGGGTACACGTAAGCTATAGGTTCCCAACCTCTTACGCCTACCACTCCCTTTTCAGAAATAAAACACTCCGATTTCTGATCTTGAAATCATTTATGTAACCTATAGTTTTCAAACTTCTTTAAGTCATAGCACACTTTTTCAAAGATCGATTTTATAGCGTCCTTGTATATCGAAAAAATGACAGATTTTTAAAATGACTTAATTCAACATATTAATATATTGGTATATTGCTCAAAGTTTGATTTACAAATATGTGATTTTGATTATTCCTAGTGTTATTCAAACATTTCAGCGTGTTTTAACAAGCATTGCCCAGGAGGGCGGCAGTTGGTTCTTAAAGCCCACTGGTGGGCAGTACTAACCCTGTTTAGAACCACTGATATAGATGGTGTAAAAAATGTTTACATTGAAAAGTTTTCATTTTACAGAAAACATTTTTTTTTCGCCGTTAGCGTTGAAAAGCGTTTCTCGTCTTTAATTTTTATTACATCTTAAATACTGTATTTTTACTATTTAAGTAAATTTCATAAAAAAAACGGTAAATTGAATAAATAAAACAATTACTGTTTTTGATTGAAAAAAATCATTCACGATTACGATCGATTCGATTATACGATCTCTTACACCGGATAAATGTGTTTGTTAAATACGCGTACAAGTATAAGTTACGCATGTGATTTCAAAAATCGAATATATGCTTTCAGTTTATTATAAATGAAGTCTCAACAGCCTGCATATAATTTTTGAGAGCCTTCATCTTGAAAAGTCAATTATATTTTATTACTGTAAGATATTATAATTAAAAATTATTCTTTAGTATTAAACTAGCTTATTGTTAAATATTCTTTCAAAATAATTATCTTATAAATATATATGTTATTCTAAAATTGATAACTTTAAAGTGACAAAGAAGAGTTCTACGCATTCTTTAAAAAAACAATGTTTTGTTTCTATACTTTCATATTAACTAACAATCGAAGGATTTTAAATTTTATTCTCAATAATAATGAAGTATGTCAATTTAAATATTATTTATTAAATAATTCTGATATTAAAATTTATTATTACTCTTCAGTTTTTATTTTTAACATTGTAAAATAGTTTTGAAACACATTATATTACTAGTTTTTGTTTGTTCCTAAAAATATTTTACAAAACCTAATTTATTTCAAGACTTTGAAACTGCTGTTTCACCAATATTATCATAAGTGAAATAATATATTGCGTTATAATAATCAAATGAATATATTTTCTTTTAATGATATGTCTTTAAATTAATATTATAAAAAAGAATGTAACTTTGCTTATCATCAATACAAAAATGGTTTGTTTTTTTTTATGTAAAATGTTTTTGTGTGGGTAAGATCCACTTTAAGAACTTGCTTAACCCTACTTACTGTCAGTTAAATCAAGAAAACGAGGTCATTCGGTTTCCAATAAAGTAAATATTATATTATAGAACGAATCTTTGGTGTAAATAAAAACGAGAATGATTTGAAAAAATATAAGTCGATTGACACTTGGGCAAAATTACTATTTTTAAACCTCAGTCAAGGAGATGACTCAGCATGTTGTTATTTACCAAGAACTTAAAGAAAAATAAAAATTATTTTTATATAAAAATTAGGCCTTCACAAAATATTAAATTTAATCTAATTTTATCTGTACACAATGAAAAATAAAAAGCCTTGCAAACATCTGATATGTTGATAAACGTTCATGTGGCCAAATTGAATCAACTGGGCCTATAGCATATTACCTTTGTTTGACCTTGTTTATGTAAAAGGGGGTAACCCACAGTTTTTTGAAAAGTGCTTTTATTTGAGATTCACAGTGTATACAACTAAATACACGTTATGTCAAAAGAAATTTAGCCGAAAATGCCAAATTGTTATCAAAATTCAGCTTTAGATTTTGAAAAAAGAACGACTTACTAAGTTTGTATGGAAAGGAAAAAAGCATTAAACGTTAATTTTAATGATTTTTCTTTAATAACTTTCTTAATTATCATATCCGAAAAATGAAATACCAATTTATTGGTCATCGTGCACTTCATGTGTGTGTTAATGTAAGTTTGACTAAAAATCATTAAAACACGGTTTTTGTGCCTTCTGTAATTTTTTTTTCTCTGAGGGTTACTCACTTTTACCCAAACGCGGTCGATATGTGATTCCAACAGGACGATGACGATATAATAATGCATGATAAGGATGAAAATTTAGCGAGAGAATATGTCACCCGGCTAAAATATGTCAAAAAGTGGTGATATCGATTGGCCCCGCAATCCCATGATTTGGCCATCCTCGAGTATATTTTATAAAATAGGTTGAAAGAAAAGATGTTTAATAATAAACCAATAACAATCTTGATGCTTAAGAATAATATTTGAAAAGAAATTGCTGAAATTATACCAAAAATCTGCGAGAATGAAAAAGTTGCTTGAAAGAGCTCGCGTTTGTGCCGAGTCCAGGAACTGACCGACATCATAGTTCATACATAAAGGTTAAAAGCATGTAATCAATCGATAACATATTTTTTATGAAATTGTGTTTCATTTCAAAATTATTTAAAAAAAAACTTCGACCTGGAACATAATAGAAGATAATTCTAGAATTGTATTACAATTCATAAAAATAAGATGACTAAGCCTGTCCGAAAATCTGTTTCTTAATTATCTTAGAACTGGGTATTTTAAATTGTTATGCTTTTAGAAATGAGGTGTCTATATATAAAATTAAAATACCACTTTTAATTGACAACTTTTTTTGGTATAAGTTAATATTTTACTACCAATCTTTAATGTAACGAAGTTATATTAAATCATATATATATATTAGTAGATAGTATATGGACATTAGTATAAAAACTATGTTATTATTTTAAGATATTGGTTTTCTACCAATGATTAATAGTGAGCACAATTAGCTTCGTTTTGATTGAATAAAATGAAAAAACTACATTCACTCTCTACACAAAATTGAAAATTTATTAATTTAACAGGAATTTTTATAGCTTTTCTGAAAATAACATAAAACTGCAAATTTACATTACTATAATTGAATTGAAATAACAAGAATGAGAGATGAAAAAGTGTATTTCAGTAAAACACTTTGTTTAAAGTGTACTTGTAACATAAATATCGAAAATGTGATATATATTTTTTACACTATGGTCTTTGATTGCCATTTTGTAATACAAAATATTATAAAATAGTAAATACAAAAAAAACGTAAATAGCATTCAATTATATAAAAAATATGTGACTACAAACCTTTTAAATGATCAGTCGACTAGCGAAGCAGATTATACCACCAAAGAGAAACTATCAAGTGTAAATATATTGCAATAAAATTATTTGTTACCTTTCACTTTCACTTGTTTCACATTCTAGGTATGCATATCAAAAAATAAACCGACTAATATAAAATATTTTAAAACTATAAATGAATTATAATGAATAGCACTCACGAATATTATTATAACGTTGAGTTTAAAAAAAGTAATATATATTTTGAAAAATATGTTAAAGATATTAATCACATTTTGCTGTTTGTGAATCAATAAATAACGATACGAAGTATGAATTAAACCAACCAGTATATATAAAAATGTTTTAATATCAGATATATATATAGTTGTAATATTTTTCTTTGTTATTATATTATCAATATTTAAGTAATATAAAAAAAAAAAACCTTGCACCTCAATACGCTTTCGAAGATTTAATTCTAAGGGTTGAATAATTGTTAATAAAATAAATTAGCAACAGTAATTTTTTAGTTGTATATATTATATAAAATAATACTGATAACGTAATAAAACATAAAATATATGCTGGCAATTTTGTTTTAAAACGTATATGTATGAATTATAATATTCAATAAGTTTCTAAAATTTCAAAATTGTGTTCAAATATTGGCAGTACCTGTAATATTCTTTAATATGTGTGAATAATATTGTTGACCTTCTAAAAGATAGGACTTAATATTTTTATCTGTAATGTTTTTTTAATAATTTAAATACATTGAAAACATATATCTTTGTCGAATATTTAAAAAAGTTGTAGAAAAAAATTAAACGCTAGATAATGTAATTAAATTTTAGTATGATCAATAAGTATACGAAAAATGAATAAAGTTTCTCTTTATAAACTTCCATGAATTGTAGTAATATGCGGTAATAAAATGTTAATATTTCCAGTAATAGCTTTTCAATAAAAAGATTTCAATAAATACATAGGTAATGTTTTTACAAGATTGCCCATTTCCGTTTAAGAAAAAAATATATTATAAATGACTTTTTGGATAATAAAATAAGAATATTCGAATAATATTGGTATAATAAAGATTTCTTTATTTTTCGTAAAATTAAAAAAAAAACTTTAATTTTTCTGACGTAAACATACAAAAATAGATATTTGGGTTACTATGATTTTCGATTTAATATTTATTTTTTAAATATTTTTATCCAAAATAGTTGCATAGATATAAAAATATGCAATTTTAAATAATGTTATAAACTTTTTGACAAATAAGTACCAAAAAGTTTTTAAAGAAATATGAATTACTGCAAAATACAAAAGTACCGAAAAATACTGTAGTAAACAAAAAAAATGTATTTTAATGCTAATACTGGTGTTTTATTATAAAGTTTAATTGAAAAAAATATAATTATTTTTCCTTAGAATTAATTTTTATTTAAAGTACAATTTTAAATAATTTAAATACACAAATTTTGATAAATTTTACGAATAAAATTTGTATCACATTAAACTTATAATGTGTGTGGAAATGAAAAAATAATAATGTACAATAAGTTTTAAAAAATTCGTTTTTTTAAATTATGTTGTATAAAAATAAAACTTAAAAATATTGTCATATAGAATTAAAAAAAAATGATATCGATATAAGGGATATAAAAAGAAATTCATTAAAAACACTTTTATAACCTACACGCCTTATATAGGTTTTAAAAAGAAGTTTCCCAACTTTTTAATGAAACGCGCTAAACTTCACTTTGCTCGGCCACGTATTATATCGAAACGACTGAGTAGGCGTTCAAACTAACAAAGCTTAGCGTAGCACCAGCGTAGCAAAAGTTCGTAGCATTACTGAAAGCTACGCATCGGCGTAGAAGACAACGCTCGGCAGTTTTCGTGCACTACCGGCATAATTCGGATTTTGATTTTTCGTAAACGCAAGAGCTTACATTACGGCTATCAAAAATATAAAACCTTACAAGATAAGTGTGCATTCACGCAAATATTCACTGTATATTCTGATTACCGTTTTAATATTTCGATATGAACAAGCAGTCTCTAATTTAGGAACGACATTACTATGAGCCGAGGCCTTGTATACGGAAAATGAGAATCCGTTGTTCTTTTTTCGTATTTTATTCGTATTAAAAAAACCGCTATAAAACCATCAAATTTTTTTCTCAAAGCGTGTTTCGTGAATATTCATTTCAAATATACCGAGGGACGAAACTAAGACATTGATTTATAAAGTGTTCTAAAAACGTGTGTATCTTGAGAGTAGTTTGGATATAAAATCACTTGAAAATAAGACTGCCAGAAAAACCATTATTTTTTGTTTATTATTACAATGATTTATTTGTACGTATAACTGACTGTACAGCTATCATCTGTAATGTCAAATTTTAAAAAAATACCACCAACACTATGATATGGAAACGATATTCACAATTAATTTGGGTGAGAGCAGCAAATCATAATATTCATCTATTCATCACCTTGTTATGATTTAAAATAAAAACATGTCAATAAATATACATAATGGATTATTTTATTTTTATTTCACTAAAAAAATACGAAAAAAGATAATCCTTAGTGATCAGTAAAACTTAGTTTTGTGCTTGCCAGTACTTCTCAACGCGCACATACATACTGTATCTGTATATGTTTGAAAGACCCACCACTGATCCGCCAGTACTCACAACCACGATTATGCGCGGTCGCCTGTCTGACCCTTCACGAAAGCAATGTTTTTTCCCTACATTTTGATTTTAAACCTGCACATAGCGGAGTCGCACGGCACGGTATCACTATGCAGAGTGTGCTAAAAGAAAGGATTTTATGATGAGAAAAGAATGTGTAGCAGTCTGCCTCGTCATTCAGTTCCTGGTGGCATGAGGTGCCCGATGAACCCCGTAGTGCTGACGGCTCAATCAGCCCGGCTACCCAGGCTCATGACTAATGAGTCATTTTAGGAGTCTGCGAAAAATTTCTCTCCGTAAGATACCGCAAATTTACTAAAGGCTTTATAGTTGGCCTCGGTGAATACTTTATCCGTGTGCCCTAAAGGACCCGTGTGAGGGTGGATCCTGGTGGGTGAACAATTCCGTACGTGATGAGTGCATAAGCGGGCACTCCCACAAGACATGCTCAGTAGTCTGGTAGTCGTGACCGCATTTACAGTTTGGCCTATCTACTAGCTTGCCAAGCTCAAAAAGCTTGACCGCGAATTTACCATGACCAGTCCGAAATTGACTGGTATAATGAGTGGGTATGAGTATTTTCACCTCGTACATCCATTTCATATCCGAGAAGAACAGGTACGTTTGTCGTCCAGAGCCGGATGCCGTCCATTTTTTCACTGTATCAACTTAATTAATACATAAGACCACGAGCACAGATTAATGAATATACTATATTAGCCTATATTTTTCAAAAGCCACTGAGTGTCTGATGAAATTTCTTCAAATATCTTTCTGAAAGTTAAAGATTTAGCGTACTTTACTACATGGCCCACCTCATTTACTTACGTACAAAATGATATTACAATTCTTTCAGGTCCATGGGTAACTGCACAATCTCCCTCAAAGCCTATCAGATTCTATCTCTTTCTCTCTCTCTCTCTTCAATCTTTCATACTCAATATGTTTGCATCTTTAGTAACATTATTCGGCCATCTCATTTTGGGATGACCAACGAATCGAGTGTCTACTTTAGTTCTTCAAATACTTTCTTGAATGTTCTAGATTCGTCACACCTTGCAACATGATCCGCCCATTTGAATCTCTTTACCTTCAAGATATTCACTATGCTAGGGCTAAATTGTTCGCGGAGTTCAGCATTAGTATATATGCAAAATTCTTGGTTTTCTTTAACTGGTGCAAATATTTTTTGAAGGATTTTATTTTCAAATACTTGCATAAGATTGTTTCTCCGTCAGGATACAAGTTTTACCAAACTGCTTTCATGACTCTCTGTCACTGACCAATCTTCTTGCATCCTCTCACACCATACCGGCATCCCGTAACTTCTCCGAATACATCGTGTATATGATATTCAGTGGCCTTTCGGGACGACAAAGTCCGGTTGGCTTCAAGAAAAGGCATGCCCAATTGAGATACAATTCAAGTATTCTCAGCATTTGTCATTGACCAAGCCAGGTACAACGCTTCATCTTCACTTTTCTTTATGAATTTACACCACCGCACTCCCAAAATTTGCTGAAGCGTCTGATTTTGATGCTCTGTAAATGATTATTTTGAGACTTTGCAAAGTGTCATAATTCACAATCATAGATCAGCACCATCAGTATAAAAGCATTGAAAAAACCGGCATTTAGTTTTAAGAGAGTATAACTGTGAGTCCCAGACATTTCGCATGGAGTTGAAAGCTGCTCCAGCTAGTCCTATTTGGAAAGCGAGCTCTCTTTATGAAGTGCCATCTCCCGTGACGTGCACCCCTAAATATCTGAACTATCGACCCTCTCAATGTGGTGTCCACCGCTAGTCATGAGACAATTTTGATTGGGCCAGGCAATGTTATGCATCGCATACGTTTTCTTTGCATTGATTTTCAAACCAACACAAGACAAATTTGTCTGCAAGCTACGAACGATCTCTTAAAAATCCTTAGCAAACTTGTCATTAAGTATCTAATTGATTCATATATTTATAGCTTTTATTAATTTATCTATCGGAATTAGAGTTTTATATGGGTACTGGATTATATAATAGATTTCACAGTTACCAGCGAGATTTTTTTTTCATTGACGTTTAGAACCTAAATAAACTTGACAATGAATGTATCAAACAATATCTTTTGGTATTGTGTAATAATGATGCTCATAAGCGATTCGTCGATATGTATGAAGCTCTTTGTCAATTTACAACTCAATGAACCTTACGCAAGCATTATCAGCTTATTGTTTACAAACACCCTCTCACGTATGCAGTGATATTCATATTGTCTCTGCGATGATATCGCGTAAATTAAAAAAAAATATGCGTCGCTTGTTCCACTCGATTAAACACCTTTTGTTTTTACTTACAAAAAATTCCGGGTGTATTTTGATTATTTTTTTTATACGATTTCTTTGCATTGAAAATAAATATATTTTTTTATAGATTACAATTTTTTACGCTAAATGTATGATTTATAAGTACGGAGATTAACTTAAATCTTTAACCGATTAACAAAATGAACTCGCACACTTTAAAACGTAGTTTTATTGACAAAATTAGATATATTTTTTTAACTATGTCTGCTCTCAAAATAAAGAATACGGATTACAACAATGTGAAGATTGTTTTTGTCAGTTTTTTTTACGATAAATAATCGTCAATTATTAGCTCAACCGTTTCGGGTTCGTGTTCTGGCTACAATACAATACAAATGAATAAATATTTATTTGTGCACTAGATAACTTTTATACGACTGATTAATGTGTAACACAAAATGTTTCATCACTTTCATTTGCTTTATTCCACAAATATTTAAATAGAGAAAATATATTACACTTTTATCCAAAAAAATGTGTAGCAGAGATATAAAGCTGGTCAAATTTCAAATATTGAATTCCATTTACACTGTACAAAGAAAGGTGAAGCTAGAGCTAAAATAATAAAAATGCAGAAAAATTTGTCTTTACAATAAATCTGCAGTCAGTTCATATAGTTCCAAAATCAAACATATTATTTTTTTATTATAAAACAAAATTATGTTTACATAATCTTCATCGATGTGGCAACAAAAGAAAAATTCTGCTATTTGTGAAATGAGGCTGCATGTGGCTTCGACGGAGAAGAATTCTCCACAATAATATCAAAATTTATAATTATGAAGATTTTGTGTCAAATAGATCAAAATGATGACACAAAAATGATTTTATATAGTGATGGTATCTATCAAAACAGAAATGCTGTAGTCGCGAATGCATTATTGAATGTTGAATTATTTCACGGGGTCACCATTGAAAAATAAGTATCTCGAATTAAGCCATACACACATGCAAGCTTGCTTGTATTGAATCAAAATTGGAAAATAAAATTATAAATATTCCTACCGAATACTACGGTATTTGTAAATCTGTAAGAAAAAATATAGAATAATATTACGTCAATTATTTGAATCATATATTTTTTAATTCTTTTAATGCAATACAGTTTCAGTAAATACGCCATTCAATAATTTATTGCTGTATCACTAACAAACCCCTAAAGATGATTCAATGTATGGTTTGTAATATATTATTTCAGGTTACGGACATGCAAAGTCTTCATTATTATCCTAACTGAGACATATTTTATAAATTAAGGTTTAGTCATGGCTGGACAACTTTGCCATATAGAAAAGATTCCAACATAGAACCAAGAATACTTGATACTTTAGACCGGCGGTCGCCAAAGTGGTAATCCGCGGACTACCAGTGGTCCGTGAGAAATTTTCGCTGGTCCGCAGAGAAATGTGAACGTTATTGGCATTCTTTAATTCACAACAAACCAACTCGGATAATAACTAATTTTCATGGATGAACGATGAATGCTTTTTTTTCTTTTAAAATTGTATTTAAACGTAGAAGCATTTTATCTACAAATATTTATTGATGTACAGCCTATTAAGTGAGATATTATTTTTTTAAGCTCCTCTCACCACGAATGTTACATTACGGTTACGGAAATATTAATAAATCTTTAATAATTTGGTTACGATTAACAGTTTTATTTGATTAACTAAGTGAATTTAAGGTGTTCTCTGATCACTTTTTTCTAAGTATATTTAAAACTAAAAAATCCTATTAGTGGTCCACGGCATTTAAAATTATGAATTTAGTGGTCCGTGAGATCCTAAAGTTTGGCAACCGCTGGTTTAGACAACCTATACACAAGAAGATTAAAAATGAAAATTCGGAAGTACAATGACGTACAAGACTTTAAAATTACAATGCATAATGATTACCACGAGTTCTACGATAACTTTCCTCACGATTAACTATTATGCAAAATATGATTCAGATTTTTTTCTTAAATACTTAATTTTTACATAATAAAGGATTTTTAGTTATATTTTATATTTATTATTGGTATTTTTTTTAGTTTTCCAATAACATTATTATACGTTATATATAAAATCATAGTATTATTGTACAAAGTTTAAGAGAACAACAAATATACAATTGACAACTCCATTGAACAAAATTTATTTCAATATGCAATTTTGATATCTCCCAAAACTGGATACAAAATATTAACAAGCAGTAATATTTGTAATTTAATATATTCATTACACGTGTTTTAAATAAATATACATTTGTGTATTGAAGGTTTTGTCAACTTGTAGAAAATTAACAAAATAAGAAGTTTTTTCTCCTTCCTGTAAAGTTGTTAAAAGTGGAGTAACGAAATTTGCTCTTTAAGCTATCGATTTGGTGAAGATGCAAGTAATCTTTTACACTATAATATGTTTTTATTCTTATTTCATACTGTATAAATTACTATTATGGTGTAATCTATTGCGGTGTTCCTACATAAATTACTTAGGAGAACATACCGAATATAATTTATTATTAGAGACGTGAAGAAACAAGACAAAAAGTATTCTATTTTATACTTGTTGATATTTAATCAATTTAGTATTCAACTAATATTTTTTTTTGTATGGAAATGAAAATTCCCTTATGTTTTAAACTTTTTAGAGTAGAACATTTTCGTGCATGTTAATGCATTGTTTAGGTTATAAATAAAATAATTTTGAGAAAATTTTGTTTTCATATGTAAATTTTTCTTAATTTTGATTAAAAAATAGTCTGTTTGTGAAATAATCAAAATTAATTTAACAAAAAAAGTATTGCATTATACAAAATAAGAATTGTCAATCTTTCAAAATCAAAATCCTACGCTTTTACGTAAAAAAGTCTGAATTAATTCAAAATTTTACACGGTATTCAACTAATAGTTAACCAATACGTGACCACCTAACACAAAATGTTGCAGTATGTCACAGTAGTTTTAACAGATAATGGCGCCTAAATCATTCATAATAAATAAATTATAGTGTGTTGTAGCTCGTAAATGTTATCATTAGGAACAGAAATACACCACAAAGCTATTTTTAAAACGCATAGGAAGTTTATGTCCATTGTAATGGACATCAAGTCTAAGGAAGTGTTATTGTAAAAGTGTTTATTGTATTGTATACAAAATAATTAAATAATTCATAAGCCATTTGTTTATATATAATTATTTCGTTGCATTGGGTAGATTCACAAGGAAAAGATAAATAAAATATACATATAGATTATTAAATTAAGAAAAATTTCAGATTAAATTTGTTAGAAATTTGTTGTCTGTCAGACAGTGTCTGTAGAATTGTGATTACTCGTATATATATGTATATATATATGTATGTTAATTGATGCGATAGACGTTAAAAACTTAATAATTTACTAAAACTGTAAAAGTTAAGCATTGTCCCCACGTCTTATATCGCTCTGTGTCTGTCGTCTGGGGAAATTTAAGACTGGATTATACGTTTTTTTTTATTTGTCGCGTTTTCTTAGTAAACAAACAAGTCAATAATAAACTTTACTTTAAAAGAAAATAATGAAACTATATTCGAGGCATGTGCAATCTCACGATCGTATATGTGATTGTAAGGTTTCCGTAACAAATTTATATTCAGATCAAATACAGCGACAATAATTTTACTATGGGAAAAATATGTTATATCCTGATATAAATTTGGAAATTTTGGGCTACAATTGATGAAATATATAGAAAATTTCGAAATAAAGACTGCTTTTGTATGCATGCTATTCCTAATTTCTAAATATGATATTGTTCCACATTCACAATTGATTTCTTAAAAGAGCTTTAAATATATTCAATGATTTTATAAAATACTATATAAGTACATAATAAACAAATTAGTGCCGATTGATTAAACAATCTAAGAAATTAATTCATTGTTTTTAGTAAATATTACGTGTGGACTGTTAAATACATTCTATTGCATTTAATCTTTGTTCATTAAAGAGTGTATATAAAAAAAAACAATATATCTAGCATGTATATAATATAAAACCATAGACAGTAAAATATACATTTTTTAAATTATGCGCGGTTGCCTGCCTAACCTTTCACGAAAACAATGTTTTTCCCCCCACATTTTGATTTTAAATCTGCCCGTAGCGATGTCACACGGGACGGTATCACCATGCACAGTGTATTAGTAGAAAGTATTTTCGAATGAAAAAAGAATAAGTAGCAGTCTGTCTCGTCATTCAGTCCTTGATGGCATCAGGTACCTTGTGCACCCAGTAGTGCTGATGAATCAGTCAGCCCGACTACTCAGGCTCGTGACCAATGAGTCATTTTAGGAGTCTGCGAGAAATTGCTTCCCGTAAAATGGCGCAAATTTAGCAAAGGCTTTAAAGTTGGCCTCGGTAGATACCATGTTCGCGTGCCCTAAAGGACCCGTGTGAAGCCGGATCCTGGTGAACAACTCTGTACGTGATGAATGCATAAGCAGGCACTCCCACAAGACATGCTCAGCAGTCTGATAGTCGTGACCACATTTACAGCTTGGCCTATCTACTACTTTCCAAGCTCAAAGAGCTTGGCCGCGAATTTGCCATGACGAGTCAGAAATTGACTGGTATAATGAGTAGGTGTGTCTTTTCACCTCGTACCTCCATTTTACATCCGGGAAGAACAGGTACGTTTGTCATCTAGAGCTGAATCCCGTCCATATCTTCTGCCAAATAGAAAAGGCGGTCTTAATGACTAGTTTGCTTACCACCTCACGATGTGATTCCTTTTCAGTTCTCGTAGGAGGCGTCAGAGTGACGCCTCCGAGGATGGTAGCCGTGTTTTTTAGGATTAACCCCTTATATATAATTATATTGTAATATGTTAGGACAACCAACTGGGACTGCTGACGTTTTTTTATCAAAATTAGAATATACATAAAAACACGCCAGTCAAACAATTCTCAGTCGGTTTAATCTGTTTTGCCAGTAATGAAATATTCAATATCAAATTAGTAAGTAGTGAAATTTTATTATTAAAGAAAAAGTACTATGAATGTGGCTATGCTTATTTTACTAGATGATAGAGCGTGCGATAATATATCAAACTGCATTGTTATGTAAAAACGGTAATTTTTAGAATTAAACGCTTTTTGCCAGTATAACGACGATATGTTATTTGATTTATAGAGACGTGAGAATGGAGAGAAACTTATTTGTTTAAGTGTTTACTAGATTGATTAAATAATTTATACTGTAAATACCTGGTACTTAAAATCCCATGAGATTCAAAACAAAAGTTCAGTGATTGAATTAAAATAACTGGTGTACAAGTTGAGTCAAACGATGAAAAACCAAAAACACGTACAACCTGTTTATTGAACGGTTATGTACGGAATATATCTTCTCTAGTAACAATTCGTTTTGTTGACTCGTGTATGTAATGTTGTAAAATGTGATAATAAAAGCTAAATACAAAAGAACTGTATAGTGTTTTTATCTAAGTACGACAATTATTCAACGTTTTGTTATGTTCCAAGACAATTGTACACAAGAGAAGTATTACAAGATGATATGGACACCAACGACTTGTGGTTTCAACAGGACGGCGTTACGTGCCATACAAGGTCATCTCACGTGGAGGTGATGTGAACTGGCCACCGAGGTCGTGTAATTTGACCCCGTTAGACTCTTTCTTGTGGGGTTTTCTTAAGTCGCAGGTCTATGCGAATAAGTCGCAAACCACAGCGGCCCTCAAAACCAACATAACCCATGCCATCGGTCAAATTCAGC
>JAPMAE010003353.1:2693-15487 GCA_036584705.1 Rhyacophila sp. 25_7
CTTCGTTTCAGAGCGGATATGGTTAAAAGAATGAATTTCATTATGGATGTTATTTTTTTCAAGCAAACGATAACTGGCAGTTTAAGTAATCGAATTGAACTCACCTATACCGTGATTTCTCATAATGCACTCTTATTCTACCCGCATTATAACAAAAAATAACAGTTTTGGTCAGCGGTCGCCAAACTACGGCCCGGGGGCCGAATCCGGCTTTCCAAAGATTTTCATCCGGCCCCTTTATTTGTTTACACGTGCAAAGTAAGTTAATATTCCAATAAGATTTATTTAATAACGTTTTTCGTTCGGACCCCCATGTTTTTAAAAATTTCTTCAATCCGGCCCATTTCTGAAAAAGTTTGGTGACCCCTGGTTTAGATGATAATTATTCTCGCCGAATATAGTTTCTGGAGTGAAAGTATATTATCGGAAATTGTAGTTGAACGGGCGTATAGAAGAGAAAAGGAAAGTCGGTACGGTTACGGTAAACAAAAAGCTGACTAAAAAAATCACTTAATTCATTTTCAACATATCCGCTGTAAAATTGAGAAAAAATATTGAGTTTTAAAGTTTTCACTGGTATAATAGTCCTACTATTTACTAAAGTATAGTTATGTATTTGTAATTATTTATAGTCCCGCTTATTTTAGGTATATACTGAAACATTCTTTATCGTGAAGTGTCATTATCAATAATTATGACAATGATTATCATACTAATATAGGATTATATCATTGCAAAGGCTATTATTTTAGGGTATTATTTGCAGCTGGATGGGTATTGAGAGTAACGGAGGAAAGTCACTTCATGGTAAACCAAATTTACAAAAATATTTACCGTTAAGAGTATTATTTTTAAATAATTATATATATAAAAAATAACAGAGAAAATATAGTAACAGCTAAACTGATATCCGTTAGTCAATTAAGATTTTTGTTTTATTTTCGAATTTTTACCGTGATGATGTAAATAGCAAAATTGAGTATGATATTGTTGACATATCATAATTGCCAGCGATCGCTTTTTGCGTAATTACCAATTTTTTTTCATTCCAAAGTGTAAAACTAACCTTCCAATAGTTGTACCAATACGGAGGGCAGTGACTATGTGCAATATAATTGTCTCGGCTATCGATATCTTCCACCTGAGTGAGTTTTAGTTTAAGCGGATTCTGTTCTTTTAATTAATTTTGAATAATTGAATCTGTTGTGGTCGATAGCTTCCTAAAATATAATATACATACTCGTATATGTATATGTATATTGTTGTAATATATAATATAATTATTGTGTATCTTTACTACCAATGTTGTATTATCTACCGTTGTATTTTTTTTACTTACACTATTTTTTTGTATATGTTCATATTGTGAACGTATTAAACATGTAATTTGTGATGTCCATAACATGTAAAAAAAATTGATCGGAAAAACCATCGAAATGAATAAATAAATATACTAAAATACAAAACACGCAATAGTGACAACATATTATGGAAACAGAAAATAAATCTTGCATATTTGCATTTCTGTATAATATTTTATTGTAATATAAATAGCTATGGCAACTTATTATTATAAAAATAGGATTATGTAGAACTAATTAAAAATTCAATTCAATTTCTTTATATCTCTGGCAGTCTTAATATTATTCACATAATATATTTTGTTCGCTATAAATCTAATACATAATGAAAATATAAAAAACTATGTTGTATATTTGGACAGTACAAAATATAAGTATATAAAAATGGGTTGAAAAAAAAATATAGTTTTTGATCTAATCGTTCAGTTATTAATCAAATCAGATTCAACGATTATAAAAACAACCCGAATACAAAGTATTCTTATTTCGTGTTAAAACACCATCTCGTTCGCTACGTACAGATAAAAAAACTGTGTGGTATTTAACCAACTTAAAACGATCAGATAACTTTCCATTTTATTTCCACCCCCGACTATCACAAATGTTCTGATTAAAACAATAAATGACTCACCAGTAATAGTATAAGCTAGAATGGGGCTTGCTGAATGTATTCCAGTCATTCTAGTTAAGG
This sequence comes from Rhyacophila sp. 25_7, assembly GCA_036584705.1. Lineage (NCBI taxonomy): Eukaryota > Metazoa > Arthropoda > Insecta > Trichoptera > Rhyacophilidae > Rhyacophila > Rhyacophila sp. 25_7. The sequence goes on from JAPMAE010003353.1 coordinate 4,746, forward strand.
GTGGGTGGTGTGTTCTAACTGTCTTCAGATAAATTAAACCGAAAAAACGTTTTGTCTATTTTGTGAAATTGCTTGCTATCGAAAGCCTTGATTAAATCGATATTGATTCTTTTATTGTCTTCCTAAAATTTCAAGGGTGGTAAGTTGATTTTTAATTAAAACGCTTTTATCGTAGCCAAATTCTTTCTGGCTTTGTAACACTCATATTGTGAAGCTTAAATTAATAAACCATTCTCGTTTTTGAATATAGAATAAAAGCAATTTATTCATTTTGAATTTAAATAATAACATAGTTTATATACATTTTTTCACAAATGTATTAAAAAAAATATATTCAAGGCCGGTTTCTTCTGTTTTCAACTGATCTGAACTGAACATTCAGTTAAAAATGTTGGTCTCGGGTATTTAAAAAATATATCTGTGGAAAATTTATGAAAATTGTTTTAATATTTCAATATATAATGGCTTTTCACGAAGGATTGACGGTAGAGAACATTAATTATTTCATTTATTTAACATTAATAAGCCTGGTATATACTTGTAGTATAAATTTGAACCCCAAATTTCATATATTTTTTGTTTAAACATTAAAAAAATATCATAACACAAATCTAATTACTCCATTAAAATATATTTATTTAAATTATTTCATTAAATGACAAATATATAATTTTATTAATAATTGTTTGAGTCGATTTCTAAATATGTTTACTCTCTATGTTTCATATAGACTCTATAATAGAGGATATATTAAGTTTTGTGACCAGTTCGCATTTTTCGTAATAAATATTTTTATTTATTTAAATTAAAAAATAATCGTGTAAGATCAAAATTCATAAAAGTATCATTTATAATCTGTCGCTCGCGAATTACCCGGTTTCTCCTTAACCGATTAGGTGCCAGAAGTGAGTTAACCCGCACAACATAAAACATAGTTTGATAGACAAATATAAATAGTTTTCATATTTAAATATGAAAACGCGGAGATATGACTATAATATAATCATAAAAACTACATTATGACAAAGAAGCGTTCAATATATTTCTATAAGAAATATTATTAGGTTACATTTTTAGTTAAAATTCACACTTGTCGGGTTATGACATTATGTCTAGCATAGAAAAAGTTAACAATTACTTTCAATTTAGTTGTATCTTAAAACATGTATTTTTATACATTTTCAATCCTTGGTGGGAGGCGATTATATTGATACATAAATTAAATATATTTGTTTCCTTTAATTATTATCTTTAAACATCTCTTGGACAGCATATGTTGTGACCGCGAGTTCCAATCGCTGCCCAGTTTTTGTGCATTTTCTCATGTCATGCCAATATCCCATAACTCCGCCGAATATATCATGTGTATTGTATTTAGTGACCCCCCGAGATTACGGAACTTGATTGACTTGAAAAAGAGGCATACTAAGTTGTACACCCTGAGTAATTGCAGGTACGAGATGGAGGTACAAGGTGAAGAGACTCACACCCACACATTGTACCAGTCAATTTCTGACTGGTCATGGCAAATTCGCGGCCAAGCTCTTTATTAGATAGGCCAAACTGTGAATGCGGTCATGACATCCAAACTGCTGAACATGTCTTGTATGGTGGCCTCTTATGCATTCATCTCGTACGGAGTTGTTTACGAGGATTCGCCCTCACGCTTGTCTTATAGGGCACACGGACATGGTATCCACCAAGGCCAACTTCAAGACCTTTAGTAAATTTACGGTATCTAACGGGAAACGATTTTGCAGACTATTAAATTAACTCGTTGGTCACGGGTCTAGGTAACCGGGCTAACCGAGTCGTCAACATTACGAAGTGCATAAGGCACGTCATACCACTGGTGACTGAATGACGGGGCAGACTGCCACTCATTCTTTTCTTACTCTAAAATCTTTTCTTCTAGTATACTCCTTAAAATCAAAATGTGGGAAATAAAAAAAACATTCCTTTTATGAAGGTTCAGGCAGGCGACTGCGCATATTCGCAGTTGTGAGTACTGGTGGGTCAGTGTTGGTTCCTTCAAAACCCTGAGTAATTTATCGGAAAAATAAACATTTTAAAGTAGCTTCCATTTTTATTAAAGTTGAGGATTATACGGCATGTACGGATATACAAGCGTACTTGAGAAAGAGACCGCTAACTTCGTATAAATTTCGTAAGCTTTTATGAAATACAACTTTTCACTGTGCAGATCCGCTTACATATCAGTATTGTTTATTGTGCTTGAAGAACCGAACGTAAAACAAATAATTTGTCTGCATTATATTCGTGATACGCCAAAAAACAATGCCACATTCATAACACAAAGGGCGGATCCCGTCGTTAACGTGATTGTGAGATATTGTGTTTATGCTAATAGTCGTAGACACGCTTGACCTTTTGACGTCCTTCTGTGTTATAGGGGTGTGATTGACACGAAACGCGAGATTGCTTAATGTAATTATACCGGCTGGTTTCGGTAAAATTTTGTTTAAGATTTATATCAAGAGAATTTACTATAATAAATTTTACTGAAGATGACGCTGCTATTTATAAACTGGCATTATGTACTAATGGCAATTATCGTTTCTTTTGTATCAAATTTTCACTCAAAATCAGTACGTTGATAAAGTCGAAGCAAGATATTTTGGCACCGCCGTTTTGGCGCTTATAAACGTATTACATAAACCATCCCCTCAAATGAAAATACTATAAGTATGTATGTAAAAATTCTCAAAAGGTACATAAAATTTCGAGAGCTTAAAGTCAAACAACGCTTATCTACAAAAGTGCAACTTTACAGGAGAACCAAAAAACGCTAATAAAAAAAACCTAATATTCAAATGTTACAATTTGTTGTTATTTGATAATTTGATTTTTCTTATGACAAGAACGCTAACGGCTTATATAGTGTTTTTATATTAAACAAAGGCAACTTTATGTAATTAACGTTAAACTTTACTGACGATTTAAGAAGAAACTGGACCTTGTTGACATACCGTTGTTTGACAATTATGTAGCCAAGAACGTAAAATAACATTATCGCAAGTAAAAAACGCACTTTTGTAGATAACATTGTTTAACTTTAACCCCTCGTGTTATCAATTAATGTTTTCTTTAATGCATGTACAAATAAACTTAATATACGATAACGGCAATGAATGTGTTACTTCCTTTAAAATATAATAAATGCAGTGTAACATCAGTTCGCGAACCCACCAGAAAATTATGCACTAGTTTTCTAAGAGTCTAAGATACTCGATAATATTGTGAAATTTTGTGTTATTATTTCTGCCTGTAACAAAAAATCTACTGAATTGATGTGATTGGGTACAGGAATACCGTGTTGTAATGATGGCATTCAGGTGCAAGTCCAAAATGTATGACGACTTATAGTTAGTCGACATGTTTATTTGTAGTAGAGAGATATAAGTTATACTCGTATCTACAAAGAATCGAGATGTTTCAACAATTGGACAAAAAAGTACGCAGTTACCATTACTTATAGCATAAAACATATAACAAAATTTGCATTTCTGAACATTTCATGTCTTAAGACTACTATTATTAATTTATCGTCAACCTGTCATTTAATTTTTAATAAGCTTTTAATTTTACCTTGCAATCTAATAAAGTATCAGATAAATTGAAAATAATGGCATATTTTCAAATACTTAGTCTATCTTGCATACATTTAACTGATAAGTAACCTAAAAGTAAGACATACATTCAACTGAGTTAGTCATTGGCTCGAAAGTAAAGATGCTCCCGACCTTATGATGAAAATCGCGTGCCAGCCGGGCTATTTTCGGGCTATTTCCATTCGACGCTGTAAATTTTTATGCCTGCAATCGTAAAGCGAGTGATGGCCGTCATACAACTAAACGGCCTTAGGTTTATTTCGTGAAGCGGCCTTCGTAAAAGGTCTAATCTTATCTAATGAAGAAAGTTACCGATAAAAACCATATTTGCAGCACTTGATTGCCTACCTCTCTTTTTGCTGTCTCTGAAAATATTACGAGACATATACGACGAATGATATACTTAAATGAATTATACATCGTTCAATCATGTTAGAGATATAAAAATCATATCTTTATTACAAGTTCACTATTTTTCATGAAAAACTAGTGTTGTCACATCCTTGACTGCAATTATTTTTTTTAACTTTGCAAACTAACATAATTGTTTTGCAACAGCATATACACAAGTAAGTAAATATTTTTCCTACTAAATACATTTTCAATAACAACATACTTAGAGTCAATGTCTTCATACTTAATATATTCGTCCTGATTGTTATAAAATGAATTTTTTAGTAAATTATTCCAATATGCGTCTAAATATTAAAGTTTTTTCATAAAAACTGCGCAGACAGAACGTCATGTGATAATGAAAAAATAATAATCTTTATATTTTCAATTATTATGATCTGTTTGAAGGTTTGCATAAAATTACATGTTGTCTCAGGGTTGCCTAGAAAACTTATTTAATGATTCGTCGATTGCCATTTATTACCCACGATAGATGAGTGAGTAGCAATCACATTAGCCTGTCAATTCGTAATTCGAGACTAGAGCTTATAAAATTTAGGCGCGTGTTGTTTTCGTGTGAATTTTAAATACGGGAAAAAATCAATTTGGTTAGGCTTTTATTATTATTATTTATTGTAAAACAATTCAAAGCAATTTTCATATGGTAAAGAATGCTCCTTCAACCTGTTATGTTCCGGAAGCAAGTTAACTCGCACAACTTGAAGCGCAGTTTGCTAGATAAATATGAATATGTTCGATGATTTTAAATATGAAAACGCAGAGATATGACTGTAATATTATGATTATTAAAAACAAAGTCATATGCTAATAAACCATAAACTAACCGATTAAGGTCCAGAAGCGAGTTAACTCGCACAATTTAATACATAGTTTTCTAGGCAAATTTGAGCATGTTAGATGATTTTAAATATGAAAACGTACTTATGACTATAATATTATCATTAAAAGCAAAGTTATGACTAAGAAACATTCAATATATTTTTAAAAGAATATTATTAGATTTTATTTTTTGGTTCTAAATCCACAGCTTGCCGGGTTGTGACATTATGTCTGGCACAAAAAAGTTTAAGGTAAAAAATTACAGGAATATCAGATTCTTAGTAATAGCACCACTGCGTTGTTAGATAAAGCGTCATTTGATAATAAGTAACGTACACACATATTATATTATTTCTGTCAAACTTGGTCTTTCGGTTACACGGACAATGTGGCATTATTATAACTAAACATTTAGATGACAACACAAAACGAAGTGAGAGAATTATTACAAGGAAAAGCTTCGGGGCACTTAATTTTATAAAAATGAACTTCCTTAGATTTAATTAACCTGTCAAGAAGTGTGAACGCCCATATGCGTTTGCTCAAAATTCACTGTAAAGAAGTATAGTGTATATGTAGGTCAAGCACCAAGCAATAAAATACTCGTATGCATTCGTGCCTAATAATATACATTATACAACAATAAATAGTATTCCATACATTTAGTAAAATTTAAAGCTAGATTAATGAAAAAACTCTCACCTAATTGTGCAACCATAATTAAAAACTCACTCCTATATTGGTTAATATATATATATATAACCGCGTTTGCGTTGAACTGAGCAACCCTTTATCACTGTTCACACAATAATAGTTATTTGCAATAAATTCGAACAAATTTTTCGACCTCTGTTTGATAGTGTCAAACAAACTCTATATACGAGAAATAAAATAATAATACCAAAAATTAAGCTGTCTTTCAATCACTCAGATATAAATAGTAAGTTATTCAATACGATCATAAAAAATATTTTCTTATTTATGTCACAATATAAATCTGTTTTAGCGATGTTATTTTGACAAGTATACACTGAACTAAAAGCGAAGCTAGTATAATAACGGTAAGTTAACAATTCATAAGTCCTCATCTACTACACTGAAAATATCGTCGCTTCCCCTTGAGAGTATGGCCTATTTTATCATTCCGAAGCAGTCGCATAGTATTTTGTTCTTTAAATGAACACCGTGAAAATCTTCAAAAGAATAAGAAAAATTCACCAAAAATCCACGCCCAAATCCCTAAAATCCCATATACTTTTCTCGCGTTTCCCCACGGCCTTCGTAATAAATAAGGGCGTGGATTTTTTACTGTTTAGAACCTGCTCATACATATGGTTTTGTCGTTATGGATTTAGTAATATCATACACGTGCTTTTGCTAAACATTTTTAGTATGATTTACAAAACTTGAACTGAATAACTTGAGTTATTTTATGAACGTATTCTATCAATCAACCATAAAAAAGCCTGTATTTTTGATTTGACTGAAATATGTAGGACTCTCATCACTTCCGTCATCATGTTGTCTTCGTAGGTGAGTGGATAGTGCATCCAACTCACGAGTCTAGGGTTCAAATCCCGTAACTGACAAAAATTCCATAGCTATTTTTCATGTGCATTTGGAACTAGGACATGGACCAAATTGGTTGAGCTAATAATTGACAATTGTTACTCGTAAAAAACTGTCAAAATAACCTTCTCATTGTGGAGATCCACATGCTTCCGGAACGGATATTGTAAAAAAAAGAAACATCATCACTTTCTATAGTTTGCTCGAATTTCTCGTTACAGTTTTTGTACTCTAGTTACACATTTTGTGTTACGAATATATTGAAATTATTGCGTCCTAAGTTAATTGACTATGAAAAAGATGTGAATTGAGGTTTATACGTTATGACTGCTAATATGGGCTTATATAGTATTTTATTTCAGAGGAGACGCCTTGTGTTATGAATAATATTTTTTAAGTAAATTTCTAGTTATACGTTTATATTTTGATTCATATTTTAATCTAAAAAAAATCGATTTCTGTTCGACAATTCCGACGTTTTAATAAAATTATAAATGCAATGAAGAAAAATACACCTTAACAAAATTTATATTCCTGGTTCGCACATTTAGTGAAGCGTCAGTCTCGCATCCTAATCTGACTAGCTAACTTTTACGCCCACCCCTTGTTCCGTATCTGCGTATGTGACATTTTTGTTTCTATTCTTTCCTTTTATATTTTTCTATAATAGCATATTTCGATTGTTACATCATTTTAAAGATTAAAACGTGAACACTCTAATGCCTCTTTTTTTAAACTATTGCCTAAAAAGCTTCTATGGTCGGCTCATAAAATTGACGTAGATCGTTCATTTTTATTTCTAAGTGACTACATGTCTGTACCTGGGAGATTAGCACACTGTCCATGGTGATACCGTCCCGTGCGACTCCGCTACGGGAAGATTTAAAATCAAAATGTGGGATATAATAAATATTGGTTTCGTGAAGGGTCAGGCAGGCGACCGCGCATAATCGCAGTTGTGAGTACTGGCAGGTCAGTGGTGGGTCCTTCGAACCTGTACCTGAGAGGTAAACTACATTATTTAGCAAAATTGGGTTACGATATAGTGTAGTTTACCTCCCTAGGTACAGATATACTCGTATGTATTCGGCCCAAGAAAGTTTTTTTTACTGTAATATCGCTTACCTAAAATATTAGTCTCACCTGCTATTTCCATGAAACATTAGTAAATAGGGGGTCATCCATAAATGGCGTAATGCTCTTGAGGAGAAGGAAGAAGTGACCGCCAATGTCTACACGGCATTACGAGGGGGAGGGTGGGTTAATTTGTATTATTACATAATGCTTTTTTATTTAGAATCTCGTAAATTTTATTCTAATTTAACGTGGAAAGTTACGTAACCTTTGAGAAGAGGGACGAACGGGTCAAGCTGAATGTCTACATGGTGTTATATAGAGGGGGAGAGGGTAAAAAAAACAAAAAACGTAAGAAAATAACTTTTCGGTTGGTTTATGGATAACTCCTAAAATCTAAATAATCTCAAGTGTTCATGTAAAAATATTTTTCTGATTAGATATATACGTATATATTTTCATTTGTCGTGTTTAATATTATATATATCTCACGTTTTATTCGGTCATGTTTATTACTGACGTAGGCTTCGCATTAATCAGAATTCCCGTTACATAGAGGATTATAAGCTTGTCTATACGACGCGCCATAAATGTGACAAAGACTAAGCTCTGCATATTTCAAATTACACCAAATTAAGTTAGTAATCAGATGTGCGATGAATCTACGTGCGTAACATATGAAGTACGGATTTAAACACGATATGAATGAATCAAACAGGAATATATTTTAATAAATCGTCGCTATACTAGAAAAAGCATTAAGTCGAAAAACGACCATGTTGGCCTAATAATGCAGTTTGGTAGATTTTCAAATGCTCTGTCGTCTGGTAAAACAAACTTAGCCATATTTTTCGTACGTTTTTTATAATATTAAAATAATACTACCTACTAAGTTGAAATCGAATGTTTTATTACTGGCAAAATACATTGAACTGATTGCGGATTATTTGGCTGATCAGATTAAGTGTTCCACGGTATATTCTTACTTTATTAAAAAACGTCAAAAATACGTACAGGCTCAATTGTCCTAACGTCGACCTGTTACTAGCGGAACTTGGACAATTTCCGTTTTTTTTATCGAATCTGTAAATTGAAAACCCGTATCTTAAATTATATACATATATACAAAAACGTTTTTAATTTTAAATTTGTTTATTAAAATAACCTTAGAAACTTAGATAAAAAACCTCCTCGCGTAAAATGCAATTTTTACTCTTACAATCTTTTGCCGGGAATGGGTCGATCAGATGTCCGCCTGCGCTGAACGTGGTGCTAGCAGTCTATGGACGCTATACATAATTGTATTATCATCGGAAAATGTATATAAGAAACTCAAGCTTAAAAATCATTTTTCTTCAAAACATATCTTTTTTGACTTAACGCCTTCTACCAGTATACAGATGGTATATATGTTAGGTGGGTTTACGTATCGATCAATACGAATACAAAAACTAATTAAAAATTACAAATAAATAAACTGGAAAATATAACGCATTTTTTATCGAATACGTTGAACTTAAACTAATACGAGCTAAAAGCAGTGGTGTCGTTACAAATTTTAGGCCCTCGTGTAAAAGCTATGCAATTGCCCTTCAGTTCAGTAAGTAGCTCACAATATCGATCATCGAAAATCGTGGCGTATCAAATAAGTTTCTACATTACTCATATTTTATCATCTTAAAAAATGAGAAGCATCGGAAAAGTATCTGAATGTTTGGGGAATCGGTGAATTTTGCAGATATCAAAAGAACCCCATATGCATTAGTAATATTAAAGTTTAGCAACTTGGGTTTTTTAGTGAACTATGTCTATGTCTTTATACTGGCTTACAATTCTCGTATCATAATGTAAAGTTTAACCATTTTTTCTGAAAGAAATCAACTCACAAGATACGTTTTCTTTAAAACCACATAGAACTTAGCTATAGATAATTTTGACTATATTTGACGAAAATATGTCAAGTGTCGACATTTTCCACTCGAGTGAGCTAAGGTTATGAGGATTAATTATATGAATTCTTAAAGTATAAAATATTAGGTACCATTTGCATACTTTCGCGGTTATAAATTTGTTTTCTGTTTTAATTTGTAATTATTGTATTGTTGCCATTATGGTTTAATGCGTTGTTAGTTATTTACTGTTATTTTATCATTCATTTTATTTTCGTAAATATATTTTATTTGACCTAAATCTCAAATTTTATATAAACGTATTGAATTAGACTTTATTAAAAGCTTCTGGAAGCTTATAGAAAGAATATCTGGATATTCGAAATAGTATAGTATGTAAAAAATAAGTAGATACAAATTTACTTCCATTATGATTGTGTACCGATTTTGGAAATCTCTCAGTATGTACGTCTCTTGAGTAAGATTTTTAGTAATGACAATAAATTTGCGATATCTACCGAATGTCCAAAAAGTTGTGTATATATTATATGAAATATAATTAATTCACTGAGTTTATTTAACTTTTCTTAAATATATTGATATTATATAAAATGAATGCTTCAATTATATATAACTGTTAAACTTTTCGTAACAGAAATACAAAATGTCTCATTTAGGTATCCTAATTTAGTTTAAATCTTTTTGAATATATAATAATGTAGAAGTGTAACTTCTTGAGTAATAAATAATAATTGAGTTTCGAAGTATCGGCCCCTCAATTAAATCGAGCAGTCTAGAAATCGAGACTCGATCTTTAATAATTGTTTCCATAAGTTCTACTATTAAAACATTAATCAGCTTCAATTAGAATTAGTTTTGCTTTAATAATTTTTAATGCGTTCTCAATAACTCATTGTGTGAAACTTCAATTTATGTAAATAAATTTAAAGTCATTACTTAAAAGCTTACAACTTCAGTATCGGCAATTAAATGAATTCAAGTATGTAAAAATAGTAGCGTATTTATTGTATACAAATTAAGTCCCGCTATAGCAAACTTTGTGCAACTGTACAAATACATCATTGTATTGCCAATAAGTTGGCAAAGGCCTTGCTTCATCTCATAATTATTGGTAAAGTACTGATTTGAGTCGAGAATATTATTTTTTCTAGATTTTATCAAGAGCTTGCCAGCCCAATACAAATTAACCTCTCCAGGTGTGAGTTTTTAATTAGGGTTGCACAATTCGGTAAAGGTTTTTCGTTAATCTTGTTTTAAATTTTAAATTTTATTAAATATATGCAATACTATTGTTGTATAATGTTTATTTGGTGCATAAATAATA
>JAPMAE010003358.1:0-13431 GCA_036584705.1 Rhyacophila sp. 25_7
CCAGATAGTTACTTTCAAAGGTGTGTCCACTTGAGAGAAATGCTCTCAATAGCCTATGTCCACAGCATTTCTCTCAAGTGGACACGTAGCTTTACTCAGTTTTGCAATACTAAATATGTCTAATGTTTTTATTATCAATTGTGACTCAGTTGTTCAAATTTTTACTAAATCTTTCAGAAAATAACTGTCTACATTAACTTAGTTTGTTGTCAAAAATATAATGGTATTTGAAGTTGAGCGTTTCCGTATTCGATAACTTCCTCTTTATTTCAATCCAGGTAATAAACAACGGATTACTCTTTGGCATTCATTAAACATCTGTCAAGCCACTATTCTCACTGACATAGATTAATATGTTCCGTTTTAAAGTCAAAATTCTCATGAAGGACTCAGCATTTTCACATTATTTCGTAAATAACGATTAATGATGTATTTCTGTATTTTATAGAAGAAAAAAACATAATTTCTGTTTCTAACTTACATTGGTACACTTATTTATTACATTAGTACTAATTTCTTCGATTATCATTTTTAATAAGTTTTGTACTACATAGTGTGATCTGATATCCATATTTTTGTACGACATTACATTACAAATTGACGCTCCATCCATTCGGTTCCGTGGCCGACTGTACAACCTCCCTCCAGGCCTCTATGTCTCTAGCTCTCGCTATCTCCAGTCATTCAAACTCAACATTTTTGCATCTTTTGTTTACGTTATTACGCCATCTCATTCTGGAACTACTGCGTTTCTAAACACTGTCTTGAGAGTTCTAGATTCATCGCAAATTACAACATGATTCGCGCATCTGAATCTCTTCGCCCTCAAGACGCTCACTGTATTGGACCTAAATAGCTCGTGGAGCTCAGCATTAGTACGGATGCGAAATCCTTGGTTTTCTTTCACAGGTCTAAGTATTTTATTTTCGAATACTTGCATAGCCTTTTCTTTTATCTTCGTCAGGCTCCAAGTTTCACATTCATACATAAATATAGGTTTTACGGTCACATTATAAACCCGGAATTTGGTTTTCTTTGACAAGATTTTGGACCTGAATAGACTCTTCAACGCAAATCATGCAGCATTTCCGCTTTTTGGTCTACTTGCGACTTCAGGGACCATCTCATTCATTATCGGAGATGTTGGTTCCCAAGTACCTACATAGTGAAATCTTTTCAAATGTGGATTTTTCCACCAAAATGTTTCATTGTTGGCCAGTTTTTCTCGATATTCTCAAGTATTCAGTCTTCTCAATATTCACATTTCCTAGTGACGAATAATTTTGACATATAAGCAACTTTCCCTCTAAGGTGTGAGCGTGTGCGGCCGCACCCTGTTAAAAATCGTCCGCACACATGTTTCTATAGCTCACATATCTTAAAGAAAGAAAATTGTAATCACACTTTTGTTTTGCGCAATTATATATTTTATTTGATAATTTATGATAGGTTCTCAGGTTCCTTTCTTTAAGATGTGTGCGGAACATGGAAACACTAAACTTACTTGTATTATTTTACGTATTTCAAATAAAGAGTTCATGAATTATGTAATTTATGATTTAGTGGTACATTATGTTGACTACTTAATTTAATCTATTCATGAATGTGCATATTTGCGCACTCGCATAATTTTTTCTTGCACATATAAGTTGATATGCCGCATACACAATGAAAAAAATAAGGAGAATGTTGCTTATAACTTATTTGTAACAAAATTCTTGCTGTACAACTATTGAACTCAGTCCAAATAATGCCTGAGTTCGGCAATTGTCATTATTAGGTGTCCAAATACCCAAATTTAAATCATTTTCCCATCTTACTTATCGTATGCGTCAAATGAGGCGTATATTTCTAAAGTGAACTTTTCTTAAAGTGAATTTGAACACTATTATGGCAAATGCCAAAAAACTGTTCACGGTGTCAATATTTCATGTTTTTTATTATCTATTATACATTGCAATTATATTTTACACTACAAATGGATAGAACAAAAAAATATGTAATATCGATACCGTAAACAGTTTTTTGGCGTTTGCCACAAATTTGTTGAAGTGATATAAGTTCACTTTGGAAATACATGCCTCACATACAGAGCGGGTAGTCTTCTTAAATGTGTAAATATAAAAGTAATCGTTATTTGCTTCAAGTAACACATGCGTCATTTTTCACGTAAAACGCAATACTTATATTGTTTTTCTATTTCTAAAACGTATCTTACATACAAGATGAACTGATTTTGACACAAACAATGCCTCAGGCGTCCAAAGTTGTCACGGTGAAATTCGATTGTCTTATGCATATGTTACGGGAACATAAGCGTAGAGGCGGACAATAAATCTCAACCTGTCTCGTCGATGCTTCGGACACGGGTATATGGAATGAAGTACTTTTGTGCCGCATTGTACTGACAGGAGCTTTGTCTCTCGTCTCGGTTCAAACACATATTGCCTAACTTGTTGATTTGGCACCAGATACATGCCGCAAAAAGGTAAATATATATTACGGTCTGCCTTTACATAATAAATATTATATAATAGATATCTGGAAAAGACAATAAGATGTTTTCGATTTTCAAAATTATTAATTATTAACAGAAAATTGAAGCGTTTAGTTACAAAAAGCTATATAAGCACATTTTAATATTTTCGGCAAACAATGTTATATATATTATCCTTATTGTCATCCTTTTTTTGTTGTCAATTATTAGCTCAAACGTTTTGGTATATGTCCTGGTTTCAAATTCACATGAAAAAAACTGTGCAATGTTTTCCAACCACACGATTGAACCGGCTACCCTCACCTTGTATGTCGCATGCGCTATACACTCACCCATGATAGCGACGAATATATTATAGCTTATTGTCACCCTTGCATTTTTTTATTTATAGAATTGCGCAGATTCTCAAATGGACTCGAACTCGAGCTTAGACAGCCGGGTTGGTCGAGTCGTCAGCGCAATCGGGTGCGCAGGGCAACATATGTTACAAACGATATTTTAACGAGGCAAACAGCCAATCATCATTCATTTCCAAATTCTAGTCTTTACATTAACTTGCATGGTGATATCATCCCGTTCGACTCCGTTACACAGTTACACGATCGACAGGCGTAAAACCACATGTTAGAGAAGAAAAAAATAACTTTAAAAATCATATGAGAGACGAAACCTTTTTATTCATGCAAGTGTCAGAAAGGCGACTGCGTACAATCGCGGTTACGTGTATTGGCGGTTCATAGGTGGTTCCTCAAAAACCTATTTGTGAAATAGTGTTAATTTGTCTCGATTTACGTATAATCCGTTTATTTTTCGCTTAAAATTATAATTGCTGTTCGTGGGACCTTTGCGTAAATTTATTATGATTTATTTAACATTGTATTATCAACACTATCCGAATGGAAATTTATGATGCCCTCTAATATAATTCACGTAGGCATTATAGATAATAACCGCTCGAATACAACCGTGTTGTCTTAATGTATATTATAATATATAGCGTCTAGTTACAAAAAGCGATATAAGTACATTTCAACATTTGCTGTAAACATTGTTTTTTTTGTTTCTAGGTCAAATTTTGTTTTATATAAAGATTCGTTATTTTCATCTTATTCTATGTTTAAATTAGAACAAAATAACGGCATTCATTATCTGATAAACTTGAAAATGAAATACGTATTTAAATGCGCGCGGAATTAACTATATTTGCAACATTCTAATGCATGCAATTTTTCGCACGTTCATATTGGGTTTTGGAATATAACATTTTCACACATAGTGAAAATTTTACGTAGAATACGAACGTATTTTTTTATTTAGAATTTGACAAAATGTGCTTATATCGCGTTTTGAAACTAGATATTTCAATTACAAAATGCGTTTATATTCTTATAAGATACCTGAATAACTTATTTGAGAGATATTAATACATTATTTTTGTACAAAATTCATGAAATAATGTTGTTTTTGAGTAAGTGGATAGCGCGGCTCACTGATGAACCGAGGGTTACGAGTTCAAGTTCTTCAACTGGAGAAAAATGAACTGTGTTTTTCATTCGAGTTTGAAACTATAGGCTGGTTTGAATAGGCTAATATAATATGTAATTGAAATTTTCCACTGGTAAGAACATTTATAAAGACATACTCTATATCTATCTCTAGTTTATTAGTCAGACTTCTCGAAAAACGAGTTTTGAGATATTGACAAATGCAATATTTTAATGGTCACCATGAATCAAATATTATTTATACGTTAGATGATAGAGCTATGACTAATTAGTCCTACAAAAATAACGCCAGATGCAAAGTGTCCGGATCATCAGTAAGATATTTAGAAATATCCTAGTAATAAACTATTATCGTTTATCGGCATTTTTTTTTTGTGGTATATTGGAACAATCTGCGCAATGAAATAGATAAGAGCGCAATATTTTACAACTGTAATTTAACTCAAATTTCATTTTTAGAGTTGTATGACTAATGAAGTGGACGATCGATATACCTAGCGAAGAGCCTTATGTTCCATTTTGGAGCGAATATGGTTATAAAAATAATTATAATGAACGCGTTAGAGGCAGCTTATTAAACACGTAGTTGGTTTTATTCCAAACTTAATAGGCGTCCTTAATAATAAGTTGTAAAATAAACGAGATTATTGTTTTAGTTTAGTTATCAATTTTAACTCATTTTGAATATTTTTGATCGAAATTCTTTAATGTTTATAATTCATGTATGTATATACTTTAAATACTCACATTATATACAAATATTTGCACCACGTATACGAGTATCTATATAATGCGTAAATACAGCACCATCAAAAAGCTTAACGACCGTGAAACCCTTTGGTCATATATCATTGTAAATCAGTCTCACGAGGGGTCGGCATCTTCAAACTTGTCACACACGACGAGGGGTCGCTTTCATTCGTGTCACGTACGTTTTGAAGACGAAAAAAATATGTAAATTTCGGAGAAATGTACCTCACGGATTTACTCATAATAGCGGAAATATTATATGAAAATTGCCAGGAACGACGTGTTATGAAAAATCTCTTATTCAGGGAAAACGAATATCTTCATAATTAGTTTTTTAAGAGTAATTTAATTTCACATTATTATTATTCACTGCTTGTGAATTTGAATATTAAGTAAGGATTTGAATACATAAAATATTCCGTCTTTTAAAGAAATTTCGTATCCATAGCAACAATGCTCGCCTAAAAGTTACGTTCACACCTAATAACTTTACTTAAAATCGAGAACATCAATTATTTTTAATCCCGAAATGTGAAAGTTGCAATATTAATGCCAATACAAAGAATATGAGTAATGAAGTTATTTCCAGCCTTGATATCTTCCACTTGTTTAGATTATTTAGCTTCCAAAGTTCATAAAATTAAAACTTTATTTATCTGATTTTGTTATAACATTGTTATTTTTACTATTTGATTTACAAATTCACAGTTTTAATTTTTCTATGTTTTATCACAAAAAATAAATTGTAAACACATATTTTTTAAATGATGTTGCAGTTCTGTACTCGACACATTTTACTACACTATGTCAAAAATGACACATTTTCATTATGGCTGTTGAAAGTTGTTGCGGTGTTGCTTATCTCGGATAATATATATCATAGTATAATATTCCTTGCGTCGTATTCTTTTCTAGTAGGACGACAACATAATTGAGTATAATCACTGGAAAGAGCGTCGCACAATATACAATACGACACTATGTCGATATCTCAATTTTTCCATAATTTGACATAGTATAGTTTACCCCCCGTGAATTATATTGCGAATAAATTAAACCAAAGCTTTATGATTTTCATTTACAAAATAGTAATAATTATATTTAAAAAATATTACATAATTTGTATTTCAAGGCTGGGATACTGACGTAAGCATGTCACTTTGTTATGTGCAATGAATCTAGAGCTTTTAATTATATATTTGAAAGAACTTTAGTAGACATTCGCTCTCAGAACATATAGTCGGATATCTTTACAAGAGATGGATAACGGCTGAAGAGATAGAAAGATTGTATAACAAATATAGATATCTCCATGAGATTATCCGGTTAGTCACGTACAATCATGAGAAATGATTATATCAACAAAAATCAGATGCCATATTTTGTCCAATTTTATACAATGTGAACTGTTAATGACGTCTTGTAGAGAATTTTTAAAAGTATTTTATGTATTGACATTTCTGACAGAAAAAAATTTTCTATTTCAAAAACAAACTAAAAACATATTTATTTTCAAAAATGGGGAATGTTTCCAAAGTCAACTTATTCCACTTCAAAAAAATTGTGGTAAATGCCAAAAAACTATTAGGGGTGTCGATGTTACACATTTTTTTCTATATCCATTTATAGTGTAAAATACAATTTGCATTGTACATAAAAAAAACAATCGTAATATCGACATCGTCAACAGTTTTTTGGCATTTACGACATTTTTTTTTTTTTGAAATGGAATAAGTTGATTTCGGAAACACACGGCTCATATAGAATAAAAAATATTTTTAGTAGTTTTTTATTATTTACGTGTACTACATTATATAATGTTTATACAATACACAAATATTATGGTGTACGGTTAATTGTGCAAACTATTCAGGGATGGAAACTTTCCATTAATTCAAAATGAAACCCACGAGATAAAAAGTAAAATGTACTCTTAAATACTTTTTGCCTATCAAAATATTATAATATTTTTTTAAAAGTCGCTTAAGGTGGGTATATTTACAAATAAGTTATAAGCTTGTCGGCGTAGCGGTCGTCTTATAAATGACGAAATCGTGATTTCACGAAAAGTTTGCGGGTTTATTCCTGGTTAATTAATAATTATTTATCGCTTAGAACAATTTCGGCGTAGACGTCTCTACGACGCCTACCACATCTGTCGTAGCAACGTGGCCCACACTCCTACTCGATTCTGAATTTCCCAACGGCGACCTGATTTGAATACAGAGAAACGGTTAAGTACTACGTGCTTTATTACAATGATGAAATATTCGCTTTGAAAATATCCCATTTGGTGGTAAATTGATAATATTGAAATAACATATGGAACACCGTCTACAGATTTTCTTTTGGATATAATATGCATATATTAAGCTTGCACGTGTGGGACTAGTTTCCTTCGTCATTCGTCAGTATTCAATTATTATGGAATAAACGGATTTTTCCTATTTATCTTACAGCCTCTTTCCGTTACTCATACTTAGATTTTTTGCACCTTTTGAGATGTTATTTACTCATTTCCTCCAGGCACTTTATGGGATTAGAGTGCCAACTGGTGTTCCTTACAAATATTGTCAATTAATTGGACATGTTAGGGTGAAACGGTACGTCTATACGCGTAATGACATGAGAGAGTGGACCATGCGGCCTCTCATCACATCCAAAGTGAAGGTGTAACGTTGGACATGACTCACTTGAATGGCACTTTAACCAGGAATGATTCTTCTTTAAGCCAACCTGACTCCATCATCTCAGATGGCGTTGAATACAATTCACTTAGTATAATCGGCGTAACTACGGAACGCCGGCATGAAATGGGAGGATATATGATGCATGACAGCGAGACGTAACAAGAATTAACGAATTAATAAAATTAAAAACCTGACCCGCCGACTTTAGTCTTTTGATCCTCAAAGCATAAACTATGTTAAATGTATTGATTTTTTTTTATTATTTTGAAGGACCCACCACTGACCCGTCAGTACTCACAACCGCGATTATGCGCGGTCGCCTGCCTGACCCCTTCATGAAAGCAATGTTTTTTCCCCCACATTAATTTTAAATCTGCCCGTAGCGGACTCGCACGGGACGGTATCACCAAACACAGTGTGCTTAAAGTAAGGATTTTAGAATGAGAAAAGAATGAGTCTGCCTCGTCATTCAGTCTCTTGTGGCATGAGGTGCCCTATGCACCCCGTATTGCTGACGACTCAGTCTACCCCGGCCGACGAGTCATTTTGGAAATCTGCGCAAAATTGCTCCCCGAACGATGCCGCAAATTTACTAAAGGCCTTAAAATTGCATAAATGTATTGTACTTTTGAATAATTGTATTTTCTTTTGTTGTTTTTCTACCATATTTCATAATTTACACCCATATATATATATTGTTATGGGTTTTGCGGCCACATTATCTATATTTTTGTGTAGTATTCTGGATTTCAGTTTTTTCCGATAAAGTATTGGGCCTTCATAAGCTCTTAATCACAAATTTTCGAGTACTCTCATTTTTTTCATAGGAATTTATTCTCACTTACTAAAAAAGCAATTTATTCTTAGCGCTAGTAATTAAAAACTTTAAATTAAAAAATAATTTTCTTCAGACAATCTCACTGTACACACTCATGCGCAAACATGACAATATCTAACACTGTTATTATATACCACACAACAAAAACAAAAATACAGTTTAAATAGAATTCGTTCTTTGATTCGTTTAATTAAAAAGTCAATAAATATTTTAGTTACATCGTTGGTCAGTATTGGTGATCCAAAATTCAATTGCAAATTTTGAAAGTATGAATTATATCAACTATTAATTTGGGTTACTTAATATCAGTATTTTCAGAATATGTATAAGTTCTCAAAATTATGTCACGTCCCTTAGCCGTAGCGTATGAACACCGCGGGTTGCACCTATAAGCCCCCATTACTGGCCACTCTTCTTGTATCCTCCCATGTCATGCTGGCTTCGTATTACCCAGCTGAATACATCCTGTGTATGGTATTCAGCGGCCTCCCGAGACAACAGAACGTGGCTTACTTAGACATGCCTGGTTGAGATGCAATTCAAGTATTCTCACCACATACACACAAGCCCAACGTCTCATGTTCACTTTAAATATAATGAGAGGCTGCATAGTTCATTCTTTTATCTCCTCGTTTCGCGTGTAGTCATATTACTGCACTCTCAGAAATCGCCGCAGGCGTCTGTTTACAAAACTCAGCGAACGATTATTTTGAGACTTTGTACGGTTCCATGATTCGCTACCATGTACCAGTATAGTCATTATGCAAGCGTTGAAAATACCTCAGTGAAAGTTAATCTCTAAGTCCCAGAAATTTCTCGTGGAGTTGAAGGTTGGTCTTATCCTTATTGGACTTGCTAGTGTATGTTATAGATGACTTAAAATATGTTCTAAAATTTCTAATTCTATTAAAACACCAACAGTTTTTATTTATTATAAGCCATACGACTTGTTGATGCATGCTTCTGCATCGCATTGGAAAATCTTTTCGCTTAATATATTAATGTGAACCTACTGATATTCTGTGAGAGCAAGTAAACTCTAATAATTTATTTTATTTAGAGATTATTTCAATTAAAATAAAATATAAATTATTGAAACTATATTTTTGATATTTACTCTGATATCTCCTAATGTTAAGTCGATCATTTTATGAAAATACTATTTTTCAAACAATTTCTATTGAATCTCTCGTACGATCCAGCATATGTATAGCAAATATATTAATCGTATATGAGAGACGAATTTATGTCCTGCTAGCAACGCACGTCAAGCGGATATACGAGTCTGTCCCGCCGTGTTCTAAATTCCCCTGCAGCAGGCTGAATTGAAAATAAGGAATCGGTAGAAAGCACTTTTACGACCTGTATACTTTCTTCGACTTGTCTCCTTCGTAACACGTCTTTTTGAAACGACATTTTTGCGGATCGTAACGTGTGAACTCGAATCGAATTACTTTCGTGATATATTGAACATTAATGCAGATTACTGCTGGTGACAAAATAACCGGCAACAGTAGAATATTTAATTTACAATATACTTGTATTTGAATAAAATATACAAAATAAACACGAAAGTCAGCAACTATCGCTGCTAATTCAAAATCAATCAGACATTACTATCACCAATGAAAGATCGCCGTAAACACCGACCTCAAATTTCGTAACTTATCATTTTAATAACAAATTTTTCTTACTTTTTATAACAGAGTTTCTCAAACTATGTTCCGCGGAGCACCAGTATTCCGCCGAATCTGAATAAGTGTTCCGCGACAATTCGGAAAGGTTTATACACTGCAACACTAGTAGGAATTACCCAACCTAAAAATAAGCTATGCGTTCCGTTGAAATTTCCGGGTTTGTGATGTATTCTATTGGAGAAAAAGTTTGGGAAACCCTTTTCTATGACATTAAAGAAGCTAAATCTGTGTTTATTATGATGCAGGACCATTTTTATTAATATAATATTATGTATATTTAAATCGTAAAGCGTTGGCATGTCTTTAGATGACTGGTTGTTGGTTAATTTTAAAGTAAGACATGCTGCCAAAAATAATAGATATTTCAAAAAATTTGTTTTAATTTGCCCTACCTTTCTACCAAATACCTCGATATACATAAATTAATAATATCTGACGAAACCTCTTAAATTGAAATTGAATGTTTAAAAAAAATCGTCTTATGAACAAAAGCAAAAGCGGTATCATAGTGAACATCGAACCGTCCATAAATAAATATTTCACAATTAAATTTATATACAATGAAATGGATATCATATATATATATTATTTATCAATGGAAATTTATGATATTCTTTAACATAGGTCACGTAGGCATTATAAATAATAACCGCTCGAATACAGCCTAATATCCTAATGTATCTGTTATTTCAACATTTAGCCTCATTAAGAAAATAATTCATACCGTTCTTAAAATTATTACGTTATATATTACTGATCACTGACAAAAAGATATTTTAATATCTAGAAATCATCTTTTTAACATTATATTTCATTATACCCATTCCACTATACTGGACCAGTGGTGTAGGTAGAAATTTTGGGCCCTCATGCAAAATTTACACATGACCCCCTCCATACATCATTTAAACAAAAATGAGATGAAATACTCATCCGTATGTATTAGTACCTATTGTTATTTTAAAAAATATGTAAACATAATAACTAACCAAAATAAACAATGCATATATTATTGTGAATAAAAAAAATAAGTATTTGTCTGAACATTTCGATTCCGAGATATGATTTATAAGTCGTTGGTTCAAGGCGCCAAAAAGTTAAGACATTAGTATATGACCCATTTTTATTACGATTGTTGAACACTAGATATTAGTGAGTGATCGGTTAACGAACATATTCTGTTTCATGACTATGTTCGCTATCCGAATTCTTCGTTAACCGATCATCGATTTACCATAGATTTTTTATGGTAATTCGATTAATTCGTTCGAGAGACTATCGACTGTTTTTCGCAAATTTGATTAAATTTTATCAGTTTTATTTTGATAATAAAAGTTGTATGTTTACTTTTATCGGAAACTCTTTGAATAATAGAATATGTTTCAATTCGACGGCTTAAAGTCAAACGTTATCTACAAAAATGCGTTTTTTTAATCTGTAATAATGTTATTTTACGTTCTTGGCTACATAATTTCTCAAACAATGGTATGTCAATCTTTTATAGTTTCTTCTTAAATTGTTTGCAAAATTTAACGTTATTTAGATAAAGTTGCCTTTGTTTAATATCAAAACACTGTATAAACTGTTAGCGTTCTTGTCACAAGAAAAATTTAAATGATCAAACAACAACAAATTATTACATTTGAACATTAGGTTTTAAACAAACACCTCCTTTGTTGAGTTCCAAGAAAATATAAAAAAACGTTTTTTGGCTCTCCAAATTGCACTTTTGTAGATAGCGTTGTTTGAGTTTACGCCCTCGATTTGCAATATCATATATCGTGACTATACTGACAAAAGGTATTAAGTCGAAAAATGACTGTTGTGATCTTATAATGCAGTTTGGTAGATTTGCGCACCCTCTATCATTGTTATCTTCGTTAAAACTATATCTATGTTAAATCTAGCTTAGCCATATTCCTTGTACTTTTTCTGTACATTAAGTCGATATTGAATATTTTATTACTGACAAAATACATTAAACCGACTAAGGATTGTTTGGCTGATCACGTTAAGTATTTCTAGGTGTATTCTAATTCCAGAAAGAACGTCAATGGTCTTAATTGCTCTTACAGAATATCGTTAAATGTATATGGGCGACACAAACATGGGAGTCCATTTTTAATGGTTTCTCAAAATTTGCGGCATTTTATGGAAACCAATTTTGCGCAGTCTCCCAAACTGACGCGTGGGCCTTGAGCTCGAATTGTCAAAGACTATCAGTAGATACTCGTGTTAAAAATACAATACACCTATTAAATGTGTATAATACATCTTTAAGCTGTACGTGTCAGTGTTACCAATATCATGATCAGCACAATAATGCTACGAGAACAATATATTTTTTCTATTGAAAAATTACCAAAAAAACTTAGTGAAAATGTAAGATGAATACTCCGAATTACGTGTAATGGGAGCATTCGTGTTAATTTACTAGCATAATAATCACATAAATTTGAACCTGAAATATAAAGCCGTGCGGCGCTATCTACAGTGCGATATTTCTCATTTTGTTCCGCGCCTCTTTTGTATTCCGTTCTCTTACGATTCTTCAATAAATCAACCGCTAAATTTATAGTTTTTCACGGCTAAGAGATTCAGTGCCGTCCATTTCACAGCCTCCGCCACGTAAATACTGTTTAATATAAGGATTCTAATAACTTACATATTTGATCAGGTCTACGGTAAAAACGGTTCTATATCAACCGTGTTCAGGTAAAATGGATTAACCCTCTCAGAACAAATTTTACAGGAAGCACAAAAAATGTATTATAATGATTTTAGTCAAATTCACATTAATATAAATTTCAACTCCATGATGATCATTAAATTGATGTTTTATTTTCCTGATCTGATAATTGAAAAGTTATTATAGGAAAATCATTAAAATTGAGGTTTAATGCTTTTTTTCTTTCCATACAAAGTTTATTGAAATTATTAACTTGTGAAAAAAATCTTCCTAAGAAATCTTCACATTTTAGAGATCCACATGCTGCATTCCGTGTTGGATATGATTAAACGAATAAATCATTATGCATCATTAATCAATATGAAATGATAAAGTTTTATGGCTCTTGGAATATTTCATTTTTATTATTTTCACTACGCTGGTAACGCGTTTTCCATTATTGACATAATTAGCAAATCTATAGAGAAGTCATTATATACACTATATCACACCATTATTTATCATTTTTAAGTGTAAAGAAATACATTAATTACAAAATTATGTCAAAACCACATCACGTATATCTTTATGCTTTACTTGACATTAAAGACTTACACGCTTCCTATTTTATACATATTCTACCAAAGAAACTGAGGAAAAGATTGCGGGCATGCACATGGTTGCTTACGAAATCAGGACCACACGCATTACACATCGTCACCACATTTGAACACTGTTTTTATTATGCTACGCTATATCAACCCATTCCCGGCGATAGATCGTAAG
>JAPMAE010003363.1:3959-15239 GCA_036584705.1 Rhyacophila sp. 25_7
CATAAGTTTTAACCTTATCCGCTCCGGAACAATGCATATGGATCTCCACAATACGAAGATTGTTTTGACAATTTTTTTATGAGTATCTTCAATTATTAGCTCAACCATTTTGGGTTCGTATCTTGGCTACAATAAAAATGAATAAACATTTGAAAAAATGAAGTTATTTCACCATTTTTAATTCTAATAATTATTATTTATATACGTTGATCATATGAGGCATGTATTTTCAAACTGAACTTATTCTACTTCGACAAATTTGTTACAAATCCCAAAAAACTATTTACAGTCTCGATATTTCATATTTTCTCTTATACCTACTTTTATGTGTAGTGTATAATACAATTTGCAATGGAGATAACAAAAAAATATGTAATATCGACACCGTAAACAGTTTTTTGACATTTGTCACAATATTTTTGAAGTGGAATACGTTAATTTTGGAAATACACCCCTCATATATAAATCTGTGTTATTAATTCGACATAATAGTTTTACACCAAGAATTAAATGTTGAATAGTAGTTAAAATTAATATTGTAGATTATTTTAACATCTAAAAGAGAACTATTTGGAATAATACACGTAAGTCAAATTATATGTATAAATATGTTTCTCATTTTTTAAATTTAAATTTTAATAAAATATCTGATCAGTTACTTTTCTTTACTTCATTTGAAATGAATATAGAAAAAAAAAATCTTTACAAACTTATAAGTTATGTTTGTTTTTTTCATAAAAACAAAGAAAACATGCCTTCCCTGTACTTGTCTGGCCGCGGAATATGAACGGCTTCACTCAGTCGCCGCGTATTGATTCTGTTGGAAATTGTATTTAGATATTATTTACTGTAGAAGGCTCTATCCACCACAATCTACTCCCACAGTCCTCCCCCAAGTTGATGAATAGAAAACAAATTGAGCTGGCTAATAATACGTTATCCCACTTCCTGGGTGCATCTGAACGAGATGTTTTATTAAATTAAATTGCTATATAATATTAATTAACGTTTAAATATTATATGTCAACTAAGATTACTAGTAATATTATATTAATACTGTTTATCGTATAAATTATATCGACTACTATTTTTTTTTAATCTAAAAGTTATTTAACATATTTTTTATTTCAAATCCATTTCAAGATGAAGCATATGTAAATAAGAAAGAAAATATAAATATTTACTGTTACTAAATTTAAAAATATGGAAACGTCAAAGGATTTTTATATTCCTCTATGTACAGTATATATTCGTATGAAAACATAAATAATATTTGAGAAAATCTCCTAAATTTAAATATTTTTTTTTAAATTGTCGCAGAACTACGTATATGACAAAATGAATAAATATTGAAATTACCGGATTCAAAGCAAACAGCAAATCGTCCATTGAAATGCAAATACAAAACTGCATACAGCATTGATATTTTGCAACTAAATGATAGTGCAAGGCAGATCAATAAGTAAAAGCGTGCATACGCAAACTACAGACGTTGCGATTACAGCTTCTACAAGTCGATGAGATTTTGTATTTTTTTAAATTAATTTTGCCATATATGATGCATTTATTGACTATTAGCCATGAGTCGCTATGAATTTATATAATATCACCAAAAATAGTTTTTTATTATTGAAATTCGGGTGGCTTAAGATCACAAAAGTTTTATGATAATCGTATTTATTAGTGACAGAAACTTTATTTTCTATTGTATAAAATAGCTAATTTTAAAAAAATTATTCGCCTTTGTCTTAACTATGTTTTAAATCGATAGCTTCTAAATTTAAGAATATACAGTAGTAAAAGTATTGTATCTAAAACTAAACTCAATATTACATTGAATGAATTATTAAATATAAAAATGAAATAGTACAAAATAAAATAAAAGCAACAGATATTAAATATAAAAGGTAAAAATACGCAAAAATGAAAATGTGGAAAACATAAAATATATTTATATTCAAGAAAGTTTATCGACCAAACTTAACAGATTGCGTTAACCAAAATTAATTTAATGAATAATATTTGCTTAAACTCACTCTCATTGAAGTAGAAAATATCGATAGCCGAGATAATTACATTGAACATAGTCATTTCTCACCGTGTCGGCACAACTATTTGCATGTTAAATCTACATTTCAGGTTAAAAAAAACTTTTTTTTGACTATTTATATGATGTTATTTAATTTAGACTTTTGTAAATACCATAAATGTATTATGTCATGAAAAAAAAATGATTTAAAAATGTGGGAAAAAAATGGATGTCAAATATAGAGTGGAAGTGCTAAATAATCTAAGTGCCAAATAGTAGTTTTTGATAAAACAATAAAAATAGTATCAAGTAGCCCAGTACTACCACGATAGAAATTGGAGCTCAGGTAATATAGCATTACATTGGTGCTGTCATAAATCATTTTGAGGTAAAAAACTAAAAAAATACATTTTGGCATTTATATCAGTCAGCACTTCCACTCTACAAATGTTTATTACTCTCATTTATTGTGTTTTATTTTTAGAGTTAATCAAAATATCTCGGCTGTCCAATTTCAAAACGTAGTAAGTATTTTAACACAAAATTTTCAGGACGACCAAATTAGTTGGGGAGTTATCAATAAGAATATACAGGAATAGTTGCGGTGAACGAAACGGGAAAACAATATCAAAACCAGTATCTGCATTTATCATTTTCATTATCTAGTGATTAAGTATTACTTACTAGGTTTTAATAATTTTTCTTTAACTAACTAAATTTTGAAGTTGTTTTCGAGAAAAGTATTTTCACTCGCTAGGTGTAGAAAAATTCATTTCACTTATATAGACACTGATTTTATATATAAAATATCGACTCTAATATGAGCGTTATAACCTATTAATATAGAATATGTATTAAAATGAATTTTCATAAATTTGTCAATTACTAAGTTTTTAAAATTGGCAAGCTTATCTGTCTGTATTTTAAATGTATGAATAGTCATGACTTCAATATGTAATAACAATCACATTCACATATATTTTAGTTTGACTCAAAAATACCTTGTCGGTTTATTATCTTCACTCTATAAGATAAATAACTAAATAAATTCTACAAACAACGTCATTATAATTCAGTGTATAAGTAATTAAAATTACATATTAGATTACAAACCACAGTTTTATCAAATATCCTCTTCCTGTATTAAAATAGTAAAACCTAGAGTGAAATTTATATACACAGTATATCTACCCGGAAGGTATCGGATTAATATTTGTTTTCCGTGCTCGATATAAATTATTCCGGCTGTCATATAAATTAAGGAAATAATTGATTTCTGAAAATCGACTGAAGGAAAACTTCCACGGAGAACTTTTTAATGTCGTACAGCCTGACTTTATGGGTCGTTTAACCAAATATATTCAGATTATAAATTATTTAACTTTAGAATCTTTGTATATACGAAAAGTTTAAACCTTTTTAATATAAAGTTTATGTATATTTTATATTTAATAATACAATGTACACTGCTTAGCTACAGAATTTATAAATAACATTAAGACATATTTTATAATCTTGAAAAATCCAATATTCATAAACCTTTATTATTATTAGTTCTTTAGAATTTAATTTTCATTTATATTTTGAGGTTTATAAAAAATCACCCTCATAGATAAGTGGATAGCGCATCCAACTTACGGCCCAATGGTCTAGAGTTCAAATCCTGTATGCCAAAATGTCTATACGTTTTTTCATGTACATTTGAAACAAGGACAAAGACCAAATTGGTTGAGCTAATAAGTAACAATTACTGTATATCTGTCAAAACTATCTCCATATTGTGAAGATCCATATGTTTTGTTTCGAAGTGGATATAGTTCAAAGAAAATATTTATTTTTATGCTATTATAATGTATAAAAGATATAACGCAATAAACGTTCTACTTTTTGGGTGAATATTAAAATGTTTTTTCTATATCAAACTGTCTTTATTTGTGTCTACCAGATTTTTTAAATACTCTTTCCTTGAATGCACAAATTAAAAATAATATTTTCTGATATATAAACGTAACAAAAGAAGTTTGATCGAATCATTATAATATTATTTATTAATGCCACCTAGAAATTTGTAATGAAAGATGATTACAACTTTATAATTATTTAATATTTCACACATATGTATTCATAGCACTGATTCCATTTGTTAGTTCTGGAATAACAACACAGTTTTCATTTTTGTTGCTAAAAATACATTTTTAATATTCAAGAAAAGTTTTGTTTTTAACATGACTATCTCCAAATCAGTTTAACTAGTATATTTTTAATATTATATCGATCGTGTTTAGGAAAAAGGAATTAACCGTTACAAAACAAATTTTACAGGAGGCAGAAAAAATATGTTTTAATGATTTTTAGTCAAAGTCACATTAACACAAGCTATAAGTGCATGATGACCAGTAAATTGGTATTTTATTTTTCTGATCTGATAATAAAAAAAAGTTATCAAAGGAAAATAATTTAAATTGAATGTTTCTGATTTTTTATTTTCCATATTAACTTAGTAGGTCGTTCTTTTTTCAAAATCTAAAGCTGAATTTCAATAATAATTCAGCATTTTTGAGTTAATTCTTTTTGACAGAACGTGTTTCTAGTTGTGATACATTGTAATTCTCAAATAAAAGAAGCACTTTTCAAAAAACTGAGGGTTACATCATTTTACCTAAGTAAGGTCGATATGCAACTAATAAACAACACTTAAAGCGTTTCATATATTATTATTGTCACTAACATTGTATAAATTTATACATATAATATAGGAGCGAAATTCGTTTAAATAAAAATGTTATCATTAAGAATATACAGTTAATATATCGACCATGTTTAGATAGGTCTAGATCATATTGACAATATAAATTAGCAGTATTTATATGACTATATCGACAGTGTTTAGGTAAAAGGGAGTAATCCTCGCAGAACAAATTTTACAGGAGGGACAAAAAAAGTGTTTTAATGATTTTTATTCAAAGTCACATTAACACGAACTTTATTACGGTATTTCATTTTTCTGATCTGATAATTAAAAAAAACGTTAAAGAAAAAATATTAAAAGTTATGTTTAATGCCTTTTTACTTTCCATACAAACTTGGTAAGCAGTTCTATTTTCAAAATCTAAAACTGAATTTCGATGATTCTTCGGCATTTTGTCTTAATTTTTTTTTGACAGAACGTATTTTTAGTTGAGATACATTATGATTCTCAAATAAAAGTACTTATACTGTACTTGTACTGATGGTTAAGCCTTTTTGCTTAAAAGGGTTGATATATTTATCTCTACGAAATCAGCAAACAAAGAAATAATTTTATTATTGTAGTTTATATCAACTTACCTTATTTAAGTGTATGCAGCTTAACTTTTATTTGTTGATAAGGTCAAAATGATGTATGTATATATATTTTTACATCTTGTCAATAGAACATTTTTTCCATCGTATACGTTTATAACTTGACGTGCAATAGATTTATATAAAAAAATATACTAACGAAAAAGTCACAAAAACACATAACACATTTTGTTTAAAACAACTTGTGTGTATGTGCATTTAAAATAAAAGTAATATAAACACTCACACTCAATTGAAAGATGTGAAAAGTTGAGAATTTCTTGAACACAGTTATTTTTCAACGTTTTGGCATAACTAGTGACAGGTGCTTCATTCATATTGTGCGGTAAATTTTTGAAAAAATGTACGAAAGTATTTAATCAATTTTAGTATTACCTTCTTAAGTGTGAATGTAAAAAATATATAGTTTGCCAAATTATGTCACTTTTATTAGTAGTGATTTTCTCAAACGTATTTTAAATAAGTAGTGAGAAGTACATTGTTATATAAAATAACGTGTATACATTTTAATTAATTATTATATCTACTAATTATTACGATTACTCTATTCCGAGTCCAATCATTGTAATAAATATTAAATATAAATGTTTCAATATTGGAAATACTATCGTTGTCAGCTGATAATCCATAACAGTGGCAATCTTGACCTACATTGAGAGAAGCATTTCAGGTAGTACTCTTGTGTATATATTCACGGTGGCTTTTCAAGGGCTAGGGTGAGACGAAGGCTATGCTATATCAGAGAAAGGTCGTCTCAACGCTGTCGACGCCCCGGGGAGTCCCGCCTCGTGGGACCGCACCGGAAGTGGCGTCGCTCGCTCTGCGTGACCGTTAGACGCCCGGGTTTCCCACCGTTTTGCCGCTTGTTTGCCACGTGGCTTTTGAACAGCTGAGTACGTGTTGATTGTTGAAAAGGTCCGAGTAAATGTTAGCTGGCTATGTGTATATTTTATATTTGTAAAATCGATGGAGTTTATAAATAAAAATCAATAATAAACACAAAGTTAATAATAAAATACAGTACAATTTCATAATGTAACTATTTCCAATCAAAATACCTGTTGGTATATATTATACACTAATATAACTATTTTTTGACAAAATAATTCATCCTTTACCACTATTTTTTTCAAAAAGGCTGTAGCATTATCACCTTAGAATATTTTGTACATCATTTTTAATATAATATGCTCTCAATAAAACCTGCTATTTTTACTAATATATTAACTGCAAACTGTAAAAAATGTTTAAATATATCAAACTGCAACTCTAATATTCATGAGGTAATATAATAAAAAGTCATAATTCTTATTAAAAATACACAAATATTTTCTTTAATTTGTATTTTTTAATTAAAAAGATAACACTCTTTTAATCTGCAAATGGTACTTCATAATAATCAGTTGATTATACGAAATCAGTTTGAACTACTTACCCTAATTTCATTGATAATCTTTCTCTTTTTCAATTATCAAATAAAATATTAGGCTCATGTATTAAGTTTTCAATATTTAATTAACAAACTTTAATCATTTACAAATTGTAAAATAACGCAAGCATGTTTGTAAAAATAAAATGCATAAAATCTCGAGTTTTAACGTAACGGTTTTTACTATAGATGAACCCTAAAGTATACCAAATTATATATTTAAATATTGGCTGTATTATTATTTTTTTTGTAAATGATAAAATTATTTTGAAGAAACCTCCAGTGTTTCCATGCTCGGCAAACGACGTGAAATTTTTTTGAAAGTCATTTTGAAGAGATTTTCTTTGCACGTTTTGAATATAAAGTAAATATTTAAAAGGATAATTTTCAAAGGATTTCCAATTACCTTCCATAGAATCCCAGTTACGAAATCACTTTTAAATGGTTCTATTTATAAATGGATATTTTCAAATTTGTAATGAAATAAAATAATATCTTAAAACTATATAGTCTATAGATTATTATTTAATGAACAGACGTAAAGGTTATTGATAATTTAATTTGTTGTGTATTTTACGAATTATAAAGCTAAAATTTAAGGTATGAATAACTTGCAATATATAAATGATTATTTGTTTAATTAAATTAAAATAGTTTGAAATGCATTGATTATTATACATCTATACTTACTTACCAATGAATTTGTATAATATTAAAATAATTAAATAAACATATTAAGTAAATATTAACGAGGTTCTTAAATAACATTATACATAATATAAGCGTAGTGTCTACGATGCCTCGTAGAACTCTTTTGGCTGTAGCATCTATGTATTCAATTATTTAGGAAACAATTGCACACGAACATGCTCGAAGCGAACAAATGATGTGTTCTATTGTTTATTCAAGAGTGAAAATATTCATTTCTATTCCAGCCTGTTACAGCACTTACGTAAAGAATATTGTTTCATTTCATAATAATTGGCAACGAAAGTGCCTATACTCAATTACTTGAAGCTTATATAGCAGCGATAAAAAGCAATATCAGTTAAATTATTTTGTCTATGTTGAAATCATGCACTGTACAAAACTATTTGATAACGTTGATCATAAAATTACCAAACTAAGCGTACATTCCAATTTGAAGAATTAATTAGTCGCTTATTATTATTCAATATAACTAATCATTTCTGGAGAAATACTTATCTAATTATTTTACTATCTTCAGCACTATATTTAAATATGATGCTTGTTACGATGAGCTTTTTTCATAAAATATTAACTTTGTTTTCTTTATCTTTTTTATTTAATCGAAAACCACCGCTATTATGGTATTTCATTCAATGTACAAGATATGGCGATTAAATTAAAATATTAAGTTTTATATCAATGTTATTTTTAGTTAATGAGGTTTTTATAAAGCTATCATTGAACAATATTTGATCTTAGGCTTTAAGAATTGAACAATTTTAAGTATTGTTATATTATATAGCTATATTTATTGTGACGTTATGATTCATTTCCTTTGAGTCTCTCAATTTTAAATAATCTTTCTCTCCAGTCGTTCATACTTAACATTTTGTATCTCTAATGACACTGTCTGTCCATATTATTCTGGAGCTACTAAAGGAGTGAGTTTTTTCAAATACCTATACCTTCTTCAGAGTTCTAGGTTTATCGCACTTTACATCATGATCCAACCATTTGAGTCTCCTTGCTTTCAAGACACTTTCTATCTTATGGCTAAATTACTTGCAAGGCTTAGAATTAATATAGTTTTATAGAATTGGCAAAAATTTTGGTTTTATTTATCTGATCTAAGTATTCTTTGGAATACCTGCATGGTTTTTGATTGTCCCTTTATCAGACTTTAGGTTTTACATCCATAAAAAATATAGGTTCCATGGTCATATTATTAGCCTTGAATTTAATTTTCTTTGACAAAGTTTTGGAGTTTTATTATTACTACTTTATGGAAAGTCTGATATGACATTTAATCAAACAATTATTGTTTAGTAAAATCTTCTGTAATTTATATATTATTTCTCAAAAAGCACTTTTAAAGTTAAGGTTATTATTTTCATATATTTTTTTCAAAAATATTAACACTTTAGAATTTTTTAAATAAATCCTCTACAATATGGCATAACAGTTAATTTTCTTTAAACTATCTATTCAATATACAAGGTTTCCAATTAAAAACACCAGATTTATTTTATTATGAGTACAGATCAAAGGTTACATAAATAATGAAAATTATCATATTTGACGTACGAAAAACCCAAGACTGATTCAAGAAGCCAATATATCTAATACGCGTATCTGTGGTGCAGTGTTTGAGCTTTTGAAGTGATTCGGGTATATTTCTTGAAAATTTGGCTCAAAATGCGGTTACAATAAATAGTTTGCTTTACATAATAATGATAATTGATTTTTATTGACCAGCAATGACTGATTTAAGTCCTGAAGAAATGCGGACTAGAATGACGTAATCTCTCACAATTATTGAGCTGCTGAAAGAAATTTCATTCAAAAACCAAGAGTTTGTGTATAAAAAACATGGATTATTTATTTATGATATATTATTTCATTCAAAATTACAGGTTTTATACCTTATAATGAACTAAAAATTGTATTACATTTCAAACAAATGATGTATTTGAGCTGTTTTCTTGTACACCAATAAGGTTTTTAAATATAATTATTTTACTGCTTAAATGCGATATTTAGTACTTAATGCAAAAGGTTTTGAGAATTTAATCAACATTTTCAATTTGATTCAATACAATACTATCATTGATTTATATTGAAGTAATATTTTTTACTTTAATTCGAAGTTTTGAAATTGATATTTGCATTTATTTATATCGCATGAACACCATTAATAAATAATGAAAAATAAAAGTTTCTGTCTTATTGGGTATATTTTACTTTATTTAATTTATAAAAGTTTGTTTAATAAGCTACTATTAATAATCACTTACATAAGAAAAGCTTTAAATATACAGTTTTCCAAAGAAACGTAAATGCTCGATATTTAAAGTTTTTTTTTATGTTTTATGTATGTAATTTCTTGGAAACTGGATTACATATTTATTATACTATCGTATGCTATACTACGGTTAAAAAAATTACCAGAAATTATATTATTTTCAACATAAAACATATTTATCAACTGGCAGCAAATAAACCTAATTACACATGAAAAACATTCTATTTCGTATATTTTTTATTTAAATTAAAATCGAAAGTATGAAATAAAAAATGCTTAAGTATTCACCGAACGAAACATATTTCATAGAATAAGATTACAAAAAAAAACATGATGCATATATCATTAATATTTACTGCATTAGTACTTTCCAGGAATACATAGTAAATGTTTTCATTAATAATTAACTATTTATAAATTATGCTAAAAATTAAGCTTTTGCCAAAAATTATGCAATATTATTTGTTTGTAAAAAGAAAAAATCTTCAGAGCATTTTTTTTTTTAATTCTCATCGTTAACTGTTTTTAAATATATTTTTAATATTTCAGTTTATTTCATACATCACATATACGAATATTATTCACTTTTCTACAAGATACTATAACAAGAAATGTCAATGTAGATTTGTTCTTTTTAAAAGGAAAAATACATATTTTAAGAAAACTTGCA
Source organism: Rhyacophila sp. 25_7 (assembly GCA_036584705.1). Taxonomy (NCBI): domain Eukaryota; kingdom Metazoa; phylum Arthropoda; class Insecta; order Trichoptera; family Rhyacophilidae; genus Rhyacophila; species Rhyacophila sp. 25_7. Next base: position 14,422 of record JAPMAE010003363.1, read on the forward strand.
CCAACAGCAAACAAACACCTTTATTTTTTATTTAACGGATCGCAATCTGTTTTACTGCGCACTCGAGCGTCAATTTTTAATTTTTCACTTTATCAAAACGAGTCTTTGCTTACCTACCTGCTCTTTATAAAACGTCTTGCACGATTTCATTTTAAATTTGAACCAATTTCGAAAAAAAATACAACACAAATTATTACCTAATTTAAAAAAATACTTAATTATATTTTAATTGCGTATTTATATTTAGATATATATATAGTTATAAGTACGTCTTATTTCTTTATAATAAAAGTATTTCTGTTTCTTTTAATGAAGATATTTTCCTCATGTTTCAATAAATAAATAAATTTTGTAAGCATTTTAGAAGGCCATGTATTACTCGTCAAATTTTAGTGCAGATCAGTTGAATTAAATTATTATATCAAATTTAAATGGTCAACTAATGTAGTTATTTATTTTGATACGAACTAATACTTTTTAATAATAACACAGTTAACATAACTTTCGTCTGTTACAACATTGTCAATTATTAATAATTATGTTCCATGAATTTTTTTTCAAGATTGACCGCAAAATAAATTAGTTTAAATAATAAATCATTTATATTTTTGAATACATATCTCTCCCAAAGAGAATATATTATACACCCAAGCCTCATATAATACGGTCATATGGGTCCACAAAAACGCCGTGTTATACAAATCCATGTTATACGAAGTTTGAGGTTCATAAAAAATTAGGGTTTGCGTTCCAAGAAAAAATTTAAATTAGTTAGTACCCTTTATTTCTTAAATAAACAATCAAAAAATATATAGATC
>JAPMAE010003367.1:4729-15463 GCA_036584705.1 Rhyacophila sp. 25_7
CTCAAAAAACTCTAAGATAATATTGTTAAGGGTGACGTGCATATATTTGTATTATATCCACTCTAAGATGAACCATATGATATAACCATATGGAAGGCTTTTTTTTTCTTCTAATAGTTGGTAATTAATAGCTCAACAAGTTCAAGCTCATGTCTTAGATACAAATATAAATAATTAAATATTTTTAAAAGATTCGTAATCAATCACCGAAATCGTATCCACAGTCTTTGGATGGATAAACGGATGCGCCATCTATCGACCTATCCGGGTAGAGTAGTTATTATGTAAGTGTTAAAAGAATTTGTGAAAAAAAAATCTTATCTATCTAAATCTAAAAAAATATTTAAAAAATAGCTCTACTCTTACACATCATTTATTTCTGTATTCAATAGACTGGGCTGGATTATAAATGCAAATAAATATACTCGTATTGCATATCAAATAGCACGAATGAAGAGAATTCATGAAATAACCTTAACATTGAATATGCGCATAGAAAGGTGATATGTACTTTTAATAAAATATTTGAAATAAGTAATAATAATTATAATATGCCTAGAGTACAATAATTATAACAAAATAAAAGTTTCAAAAATTTCAATCTAGTGTGAGGTTTCTTTAACAAGAAAAGCAGCAAAACTTATTGGTAGAGAAAAAAAATCTGTACCACGATCTCCAAAGAATTTTTGCAACTTTGGAAGAAAAAATGTAATATACTTATTTTCAATCACTAACATTATGTATATATTATATGAAATGTCTGCTTACAAAAAGCGATATAAATACATTTTGTCTAAATTGAGAAAAAAATTCGTTCGCATTCTACGCATAATTTTACACTGTGTGAAAATTTCGTGTTCGAAAACCCAATATAAAATGAAAAAAATAAAAAATAAAATGATAATGCATATAAATATTGAAACATTCAAATATTTATCAGCTAATAAACGTCGTTATTTTGTTATATTTTAAACATTGAATACGATTCAAATAAAAAATCTTAACATGAAACTGTCAAACATAAAAACATCATTTGCCGACAATATTGAAAAGTGCTTATATCTCTGTTTGTAACTAGACGCTTCATATATGTTATATGTACAACAAAATTTCACTTTTCATATTCTAGATTAAGTGTTTGCAAAAGCAATCTCAAAAACCATTGGCAACGAAAGCAAAATTGTTAGTTTATGGTGTTTCGCAAAAATACATATGGTCGTCATGAATTACAATAAATATCAATAAACCTTCAGATACATAATATGTAAAAAACAATATAGACTAAAAATTATTGTATTATTTTTTGAATGGTAAACAAGACCACCATTAAAAATAGAGAAGAGAGTAGTAAGCATAAAAAATATGTTTCCCACGCGTAAAATTTGACTTTCACGTAAAATATAATATATTAAAAGACAACCAACTATATTCAACAATTACGTTGATCGTAAATTAAAGCGGTCTTTTATATTATCAAAGAAGTAACCGTTCATATTTACGCAACACCGTTAAATACGCATAAAAATGAAAGGGTGTCATTAATCGATTTTGACATGATTTTTATCTCAAGTCAATATTCATAATTGATAACATATTATTCACAAATGTTTCAATTCATGGGGTATATAAAACAATCTTTCTACAAGAAAAATAAATTTATAACATTTTTTTTTAATATAACACTAGACTTTCAGTAAATTATAATTGTATTGGTTCTCGTTAATTTGTTACGATTGTTTGTTTTGTTGAAATTAACGCCTGAATAACAATAATGACAACAGTAATATGAATACTAAATATTAATTTTAAACTCATATAGTGCACCATTAAATAAAAATTTAAAAAAATATTATATACATTTTTGTGGAGTAATTAATCTATGAACAAGTATAATCGTAGTTCATTTTTCGTTATTCATAATATGTTATTTTCTACATTTCTCAACCGTAAACTAATAAAGATTAGTCAACCCTCTAAAATACGTAGTTTGACAAGATAATCTCTGCAAATATAAAATTTATGAATTGGCCATAAAATTCATTAATGTATTTAACTACTGAAATTATTTCACTCAACTGCACTAAATATAAGTGTAAAAATATTAAACGTCTCGAGTATATAAATATGTGTAAACGTATTACATAATATTTAAATATTTTTAATTGAACATTGTATATTCATACAATAAAAGTGAAAATATGGTTATATATCCGTATCTGAGTAATATACAAACGAATATTCGAATTTTGAAAAAAATGCTCAAATTATAACAATTAAAGGTTATTAATCATTAGCAAAGATCAAGAAACATCTGTATAAGGATGCAACAACCATAGGTAAAAATGTTAAACCAAAGATTTTTTTACTCTCCAGAATATTTAATGTTTTGGTGTTGTACTTGTATACTGATATTTCATTATTTTATTTGAATATGAAATAGGAATTCAGAGATACATTGTTATATGCCATAATATGTATACGACTTATACATTTTCATTTGTGCATTTTGTTGGGAAATTTTAATAAATAATACAATAAAATAGATTTTTAAAAATTTACGACTTTTTCAACATTGGTTATAATCAGTTTTGTATTCTGATTGTGATCTTTTTTAAATATAGTGCATCATTAACTGGTTTTGATTTATCTCTGTACTAATTCAGCATTTTACTTGAACATTTAATATCTTACTTTGAAACTGATAAATTGAATTTTAATAAAAGTACTATCAGTTTTTTAAAATTTAATTAAATATTATTTTAAATATGCTACGTGGAATAATAAAAATAATAATGCAAGCTTCGTGGAAATTCCGTGGCGCCATTATATACTCGTATGCTATGTCATACCATGAAAATGTTTACCGACATCTATTATTCGTGTATAGTTTCGGAAAAATTTGTACCAAATAAATATTTCATATGTAAAATCGAAAAATATATTTAATTTTCTTGCAGAAATATTGTACACGTAAACATATACGGTATAGCAAAATGTAATTTGAAATTCTTTCAATCATTTCACAAATATGAAATGTACGTGTACAAACACATTGAAGTGTAAGAATTTTATGATTATTTTTTGTTAATTATAAATTTGTTTGTTTTATGAAAATAACATAAATAATAATAAATGAAATAGAAAATGAGGGATACACTTTTCTTATTAAAATAAAATAATGACATCTATGTATCTCCCTGTGAATTTCGTTATAACACGTTTTCCACCAACAAATGAATACGAAATAATTTCTAGTTAAAATATAGTAATCCTAAATACCTAAAATTCATTGTTATTTTTTTCTAATTTATGGTTTAATAGTCATTACGTCTGATGTACGTTTTTATATTAAAATTAATATAAAGTTATATTCGTTTATTTATCACAAAGAAAAAATTGAAATACGTATAAGTGTATTGTGTATTATCGTTTTCATTACAATTGCTAAAATTACTAATGAACATAATATATTCACAAAATATGACTAATAAATACTAAATTATATAATATTATCGTTTGTTTTCTTATAGGTATGTTTTGCGTTTGAAATCATATTTTTATAACATACATACATACTACAAAGTTAATTTTCATGTTCTTACTTTGATATCGAAAAATAAATAAAATATTCAGTTTTAATTAAGTATATTTTATAAGTTATTTATTATGAAGTACGTGTACTTGATAAATATACGGAAAAAAAATGACTGAGTACTACATAAATGATCATGACCTTATATATCAATAAACGTGATACTATTCATTTGATTAAAAGTTTGAACATCTACACAAAAGGATTTTGCTTTCACCATAATACATACTCCATAACAACAAAAACGGTGAGCGATGAATGCTTTTATACTCACTTTGCTTTTGTTAAATTAAATCGTTATTTTTTCACTATTCAAGACAGAGATAATACATATTGAATATAATTAACCATCTTAGCGTTAGCATAGCGTTCGTCTTGCATGGGATTCATACGAAATATTATCAACTTAAAAATTTGTTTTTTTTTAAGACCGCAATGTTTTATATTATTCATTTAATGATTGTCTTATTTATAATATATTAAATTCACAATTGTATGTTTTTCTCTTCATTTTATAATTTCACAAATTTGATAACTAGAGGTTTACATCACTGATTAATATAGATGTGTATGTGGTAGTTTTTAATTATATTACGAGTATATCAATTTGTGAGGTTTTTAGTTATTTTTATTATTTAATTAAAAAAATGCTTTTCTACTGTTTTTCAATCATAAATGTTTTTAATTACTTACTATATACTCGTACGTATAGTAAGTGAAAAGGATAAATTAAAAAATAAACAGTCTAGGTATGAATAGATATTTAATGATTTTATATAAACTCTGTTTTAAGTCAAGAGAATTTCATATTAAATTCAATAATTACACTTTATAGAAGAGTGTGGTATTTTTTTCAGAATTATTTATTAATCATTTTCACTTACAGTTGTATTACAATTTTAAAATAAGGTTAATATAAGCCTCTATTTTTATAATAGCACTTAGTTTAACATATAAGACAACATAACTTGAATTACTGGTTTCAGAAATATGTAGTTCATATATATATTAATTCAACACATTTAAATTTAAAGTTGCATACTTTCAACAGCTCAACTATAATCAAAATGCCATGCATCAATGATTTTCTCATGACCTACCTACATAATCTCAAGGGTCATTCCATCTTCTTTGTCATGCATATCTACTAAACAGAGAAGAAAAGTAACTATATTGAAATGCCGCAGATTTTCAAATTTAAAATGATATTTAAGGCTATGTTTAAACCCTTTCAAATAGAAAACATGATGAATATATTATACGACCATACATCAACGAAAATCAACATTTAAATCATTTAGATATAGCGTAGTTATTTATTAAAAAAATCTAATAAAATTCCCATTTTATATAAAAACAAGTTACAAATAATTTCAAGTTTATATGAGGTAAAAACAATTTCAAATATTAGTGATGAATAGTTTTCGACAGCCTTTTCATACAGGGGTTTTAAAAAGAAAATACATAGTTTAGTTATTTTTTTTATAATACACGTATATCGTACTAATATGGCTTTATAATGATATTCAAAGATTTATATGATGTTTAAACTTTTATATTATATGTTGAAAAAGTCAAATAAAAATGATATCATAGCAAAGGATCAAGAAAATTTCAACACCAATTGAAAAAAAATCCTGAATCAATCTGCAATTATTTATTAACAAAAATATAAGTTATTTTATGTATAACAATATGCCTTCTGCTTTTGTATTTAGTTGTAAAGGAAAGCAATACCAAGTTGAATTCTTTAAACGGTATTTATCATTTGAATTCTTTCACAAACCATCAAGGCCCACAAAATATGCCACTAACATTGATTGCCCTTGTCGTTGTATCTGAAATTAAAAGTGTTCAAGCAGGCAGAGTTTCACTCATAACTCTTAATATTATATCAACAAACATTGCGTGATTTATAGTGTTTCTTAAATTTACAGTATAATAAAATCGAAAATAAAGAGATAAGTAATACGTATCCGCCTCTGTAAAGATTGACAAAATATTAATTGATTATACGTACCGCTTTTTATTGTAGATTATTATTGTGGGGAATAAGAATCCGATGTGATCAAAACAAATGAAAAACTTTCCTCTTTATTGAAGAGATTGTCATGGACCCGGTTACCTATAAAGTACGTATAACTTAGAGAAAATTCACTACTCGTGTCAGTGCATAGTATAGTATAATAATAAATGGTGTATGTAAAACGTTTGTATTTAAAAAAATCGTTTTTCGTAAATAAATTTTCGATCAATTGACGAATTCGACAAATCATTGAAATATCATTTACGCTATAATACACTATAACATCCTCAATATCTGTAGTATGTATTTAAATGAATAATAGTCTAGTGTTTATATTTTAAAATGTAAATACACAATTGGCTTCAGTCATAAAGAAGCGGAAACGCTTTTTAATGGTAAACACTTTAGAACACAATTAGTTGTAAAATAATACAACAATATGTTCTATAAAACTTAAATATTAAATAAATAAAAAGGTCGTCTTATAAGTATTCCATTACTCATTAAATTAAAATTCCCTTTGTGTTTGAGCGCGCGTTAGAAGCATCAAAATACGAATCAGAGTCTATTGTTCTCATAATGATATTTAATTCTCACGAATCTGATGTCAAGACATAATGCCACAGTGAACTAGTTCAATACAAAAAAATAAAATTGTCTAGGGACACTTTTAATACATTTAGTACAATTCGTGGATGAATTTCTTTGCTTGCATATTTATTTTTAAAATATGTCATCATTTTTAATCACCCACATAAAATGATTTGATAATTAAAATTTGAATAAATCATACTCTATTCAATATTACAAACTCATTTTGAATGATACTTCAACGATTTCATTAATTCTGCTTGCTGTTGACTTGTAAGGGTAGGAGTATCTACAGTTTTTTGATAGTCAATTACATGTAATAATAAATGATTTACCACTAATAAAATAATGGAAATTGGATAAAAACTATGTTATTATTTCTATATAATGTCGTTTTAGAAAGAAAGAGCAGAGAAAATATAATTAAGTCAATCACATATCGACAGTAATTACAAAAAAGCTTATTAATATCCCTTATTTACATATTCGATAATTTTATTTTATTATGAAGTAAATCTATCAAATTAAAATTCAGAATATAATTATAAAAGAGTTATAATACTGCATCGGAATAATAATACAGTTTTATAGATTTTTTCACAAATATATTTATTAATCCACTGCCTTTCGTCTATTAAAAGCTTTTCAATTGATGAATCAATTGAAATATATATTTTGTTAAATAAATAAAACTGTGTTACATTTTCAATATAATGGCTTTACACTGAGGATTGATATAAGAGAAAATTAATTGTAACAATACTCGCACAAGAATTACTGTTGTGTACCAATTATTATTGAAATATATATTAATTCCTGAATAATCTATTGTCGTCAAATATCAGCCTTGAATATATGCGTATTCTTTTATGTATTATTATTTATATAGATGAATTATCATATCTATATAAGATATTGAAAAATAGTATTTTTGGATGTGTTTTCATATTTAAATAGTTTTTTACACAAACACTTCGTAAAGAAAAAGAAAAGTTATTGTAAATAAATATTTTTATGAGAACCAATAGTTCTTTATTCTTATATTTACAGTTATTTCTTGTGAAAAACCATAATAGTTTAATTTTCCACCACAAATTGTCTCTATTCACACATATGATGATTGAATCTTCGTAGAATGTCTCACTTTTATTTAGACCTCAATACAGTATTACAAATGACACCGTTAAAGCGTTCTATTGATGCAATGGTACAATACATACATACTCATACATCAAATCTACGATACAAATATTGCACGATTTTAACAATGTTCCTTTTTTTACCACAAACCACACAACTGACAAATGATCTTCTGCAAAAAAACATTTGACGTGAGGCAAATATTAAATAAGTAAAAGTCTATTAATTACTTATTATTTATTAATATATTTCTAATTTTGCATTTTTTTATCAATTCCTTTTCAATTTTTAGAATTTAATATATCGACTCATTCCCGGCAAAAGATCGTAAGCGTAAAAATTTCATTTTACATGAGGAGGTGTTTATCTAAGGTTCTAAGGTTATTTTAATAAATAAATTTAAAATTAAAAACATTTGTAATTATTTTGTAACTTAAAATATGGGTAGATGAAAATTTGATACCGTGCGGACCGTGCGAATATCTATTTGGAACGGATTTGATAAATAAAACGGAAACCGTCCTATTATCGCTTACGATCTTCTGCTGCTAATAGGTCGATACCATATCAGTATTTTCGTAAATGTATTTGAAAGTTTCTTTTTTTCTTTAAATTAATAAATAATAGCGATATAATATTTTTTGTAATATATTTTAATTAACAATTAATTTACAATATAATTTATATTCATAACAAACAGCTGTAATGATTTTTGAGAGAGCTTTCGCTTTTTGTTTTTATAACAATTTACTGTAAAATATCGTAAATTTGTAATTGAAATATAAATTAACGTTTGTGTACGTTTTATTTAATATTTACTTTCCCATTTATTTCTAGTTTTTTTTTCTCTTACTTTCACGATCAATTTGATTTTCGTTGGCTTACATTTAAACATAAATATGTTTAGTCGCTTATCTGTACACTTAATAAGCCGTATAATTTTTATGAAAATATATTTCATAATTGTTTTATTTGAATGATTGGTTTTCTTTTATAATAAATATAAATACAACATATAAATACAAAACAAACAATACAAAAAAACAAATACAAATAATTTAAGAGCAAATAATTGAGTTATAAACGTAAATCAAGTAAACTCTAGATTAAAAATTAATTAAATAAAAAAAAATCGATAAATATTTTAATTTAAATTTTATTTTGAGAAATTCAAAATAAGAAAGAATATTAGGGCATTAAAATATACATTTACTGGAAGTCTTTAGAAAAATCTTTTCCATTTAAGCTATATAATCGTATGTAAATATGTATATATATTAATAATACTGTCATTTATTGGGATGTATGTGTTAATTATTATTATTATGATGATTGAAACTAATAGTGTATATCACAAAGTTAACTCAGTTAATAAAACATTATATTATACTGCCATTTGATATTGTGATTATTTTTATCATACGCTTCTATTAAATCTTAAAATTTTTAGCTTTTTAAATTTCAGATTCTTATCGTTATACTCGTAAATAGTGATTCCATGAGGAGAAAGGAGAATAGTGTAATTATGAAACAATAATGAACTGAGCTTGATTTGATTAAATGAGTAGACTAGTGACACCGCTTTGGCGCCCTTATCATGCCACGTGTTTAAGTCCACTGTTTTACCTTGACATTTTTCCTATAATTTATTTGCACTTTTCTCGTCCAAATTCATCTTTCTTCCTTGATATTTTTTCTTGGGTATTTTGATGAATTACATAGTAGAGCATATTCACAGCATGAGAAGAAATACGTGTCAGATGTGAGTTACGATTTACTCGTACATACGGTTATATTGGATTTATATTTACATATGCAGTTAGATTAAAGGATTCTCCATAAACTACGTAATTTTTTTTTGTGTTTTTTTATCCCCCCCCTCCTCTATGTAATAACATATAGATATTGGTGGTTACCCCTTTTTCCCCCTCAAGAAACGTGGTTTATGGACGATCCCTAATAGCAAATAAGTTTAAATGGAACACTAGTCCCTTGGTCTATTCTTTTTAATAGGTTATGGGTTGTCCATAAACCACTTAAAGTTTTTTATTACGTTTTTACCCTCCTCTTTCCATGTTACACCATGTAGACATTCCGATTGACTCCCATCTACTTCCTCTCGAAAGTTACGTACCTTTAAACATTAAATAGGAATGCAATCTACAATCAACTCAGGCTCCAACAATTTTTGAGAGGGAATAGTGTTACGTGACAATAAAAAATAAACCCACCCTCCCCCTTGTAACACTATGTAGATGTTGATGGTCACCGTCCTTTGCCGTCGAACGCATTACGCGGTCTATGGACGACCTTTAGGAGTCTTTTATAATTAATTAAACACGTAGTTGGCTTTGAGTTCCGACGAATAATAAAATTACAAAGTTTTGCTTTTAATGTTTTGAATTGTTATTCATCTATATTTTTTTTTGTTTTTGAATTGAGGTTGATAGCATGCAAATATTTATTGTTGTAAAAAATAATAAATTTGAGTGTTCTTATCATGGATAATTACTATTGTCTCAAACAGATAGTGTGAATTGAAGTAATGTTTACTATTTTTCGAATGTATTGAAAATATATTTTTTAAATGAAATATTCTATCACGGCATATAAAATTTATTACTTAAAATATAACAATAGATTTTTAAAATGTAGATCATCTTGCATTAGTTGCATTAAAACGAGTACGACATATATTGTGGATAGTAAGTCACCGGAAACCGCACTGTGAGATGCGCCTGAACAGAGGTTATGACACATTGAACCGGAGCATTGTAAGTCGGTGACTTGTGATGGATCTGAAGTGTAAATAAAATACATTCGCAGAGTCAAGTGCCTGAGTTATTTGAGCCATAATGCGAATACAACGGGTAAATTATAAGTATTGTTATGAAGTGAATGTGCCTGTACTTGAATTAATTCTCTGTTCAAAAGTATCTTCACGTTAATATGTACATATATTTAAACCATATTTTCTGAAATCTATAGAAACTCTTTTGTGTTAGTATTTAAATATTTTTTTTTGAATCAGAATCTTGTACTTCTTTTGAATATCGTATTTATTGAAATTTAAACAAATCAATTGATAATTATGATCAATTTGATGCAAAGTATTTTTATTATGACATTGGCTTTATAATAAAATATAAATTTAAACGTAAGCGTACTTAAAAAATAAATTACTACTTATATATTATTAAATTAAAACTATATTTTGGACGTAATTTCATAACATAACATTTATTGCACACCTAATGACGTATGGCATATATTGCAACTTGATACACTGAAACCAGTACAATTCTTTTATGTTATACTAATTTGTATATATGAATGAATGAATGAAATTTGGCGCTACGATCCATTCAGGTCCATGGCCGACCGC
>JAPMAE010003372.1:3012-14580 GCA_036584705.1 Rhyacophila sp. 25_7
TTTACAGTCACTGTAAAATTATGAATGAAAATGTAATTGTATATACTTTTGTATAAATATGTTGTGAATAATGTTATATATGAACAAATTAATGGAACAAAATCTTCATTTTAAAACATATAGATGAACACATTTGATTCTTACACATATCATTGAACATACGTTAGTGTACGAGGTTATCTAGTAAAATTTTGTATCATAGAGTACTTATTTGCAACAAGAGACGATGTTTTGTTTTCTCGGTAAAAAATGGCTAGAATTAATCAGCTTTATGTTGTATGTTCAAAACTACAGTACTTTAAAAATATAGTAAATCTACATATGTTCTCTAATGCACGCTTGGATATATCTTTTGTTTACTGAAAGAGTAATGTGTTATGTCGAAAAATTACCGTTTAGACTGAATAATGCAATATAATAGATTTTTGTATGCTTTATCACATACAAAACAAGGTTAGCCATGTTCCTTGTACTTTTTCTGTAGTATTAAAATATTATTACATATTAAGTCGATATTGAATATTTTATTATTGTTAAAACATATTAAACCATCCAAGAATTATTTGGCTGATTGGATTAAGTATTTCTTTGTATATTTTATGTTTTAAAAAACGTCAATAAGAGACATTGTACCAATTGCCCTAGCATATTATCGTTAAATGTATGTACGAGACTCAAACATTAAAAATCAATATTCTCAAAACAGTCTTTTATTGCTTATCACCTTCTGCCTCTTATCAACTTCTGATATAATGATTACAAATTCTTAACTAATTATTTATATGACTAAGTTTTTTATATTTTTTTAATCTTAATTTTAAATATCTCAAACAAAATAGTTCTTGTTTACAATTATCTTTCTTTTCTTTTAATCATATCTGTTCCAATAAGCATATGAATTTTCATAATGTGAAGATTTTTTTGACAGAAGTAATTTTTACAACTAATAATTGTGAATTATTAGCTCAAAAAATTGAGTCAATCTTTTTATTTCAAATGCACAAACAAAACTCTGTACAATTCTTGCTAGCCACGAGATTTGAACCTACAACTCTAAGTTCGTTAGCCAGATACACTATCCACTAATCTATGAGAGCGATTAAAATTATTACATAAAAAAAAATCGTTTAATTAATAAGATACATTTATACTTGTACATTATAGCATTAATTTATAGATCACCATCGTAAATTTAGTAGATAACGCGTCCACATAGCAATTGGGGGTCATTGGTTCAAGTCCCATAGCTGGTCGCAAAATTATTTTAATGTGTATTCATTTGAATTGTAGCCAAGATATTAAGCCGAAATGGCTGAGCTAATAATTAACAAGTATGACTCGTAAAATATAACAGTTAAGAAAATCTTTACACAGCGAAGATTATATATATTCCATCTCAGAGCGTATACGGAATTAAAAAAAAAATTATAGAGTTGTAGAATATGTAATAAGTTTTGTTAAGGAAAAAATGTTGGACTAATATCGATTTTTGATAAATTAGCATGCTAAATGAAGCACGAAAATCAGTTGACGTAGTAAAATATAAATAATTATATGCAGCTGAATAATCAGTCCAACGTATAAAAATATTTATTTAAATATAAAAAAAAATTAAACGTCTAGTATGTCGTTTTAAATTTGTAGATAAATTGGGTTTTTAACTTTTCACAAGATGTATAAATTTTTTCTACGCATCGCTTTTCATCACAAAATATCGCAATTTTTTAAACATCGATGCTATAAATTTCAGCCAAAGAAGACGGTGGATTTTTTAAATTGGGTTTTCCTTTCGTGTGGGGAAATATTTGACTTTATGCATGTTTCACCATTAAATTATCTGAAGTGCTGAGTGGAACGTGTGAACCTTTTAGTAAAGTCTTATCCACAAAATTATATCTATGAACTAAAAAGATTATAGTAAATATAAAATTTTCATGCCAAAGTATCGTAAATTGAAGTAATTTTATTGTGCTTTTCCATACATAATATTGAAAAACAATATCATTCGACTAAATAGTATTTATTATTTAAATTAAATAGTACATAACAAGTACAAAGTTATCATTGGTAGTATATCTTTATTTGGTAATATGCAAAGCGGTATTTAATCTTGTAATTCTTTTTGTTATTGTAACAGACATTTATGTATATAGCCTATTCCATTATAATAGAATGTATAACATCATGGCGTAATCAGTAAGTTACACATACTTTAAATAAAAACAAAAACTGTTTTTGAACTGATAAGTATTTTAATTTCAAAGTTTATGACTTCATATTTTAAAATAAATTAGTCAAAATTGATCCATATAAAAAACTAATTGTATTTATTTATATTATGTATCTGTATAAGTCTATATATCCATATATGTATTTACAGTTTTTGCAATATTATATAAGTACGTGAATTATGAGTGACATATAAACATGACGTTTTGCTGAATATTCCATTGTTAAATAAAACATAATACGTAAAATGCTAAGTTTGTTATATTTGGTTAAATTTTATAAAAATTTTAATATCAAAATACATATATTCTAAAAAAAAACTGGAAAGTTTTATTAAATAATGAGAATTTAAAAACATGTGGTATATGTAGGCTATAATGAACACAAAATAATATTATATGATGATATACGTTTAAAAAATATATTGATAATTAAGTAAATCAAACATTTTATTATACTAGAGAAAAACCATCAAAACAGTCTGCTCTACAAGTCTTTTTTTTTCTTATTTTATTTCCTCTACCTGCTGTCAAAGCGGCGTTTTTAATCCTCGTAAAAACGCTGTTTGGATTGTTGAATACTTAAAAACCTTTGAGAGTAAAAATGGTGATTTATTACCCAGAATGAATATACGTAAAAAAATGTTCATTTTATATGTATATTAGATAGAAAATTTGTCTTTTAAAAGAATTATAATGAAATTAAGAAGAGTTTGTACACATTGAAAGTTTAATTCATATACGCGTTAATAGAATAGATATATTTATTCTACAAATATAAAAAAAATATTTAATAACACACTAACTAACAGCTCGCGTTTAAAAATATATATGCCAAATAATTCTTTATAAAAAGTGGGTAAATAAATCTTACATTAAAAGCTAGTATTCACAAGGAAATACATATTGCTTTATATATATTTCCGAAGTTCTAATAAATCAGTGTAGTATATAAATTAATTTTATTTAGTGCCAATTTACGGTAGTAAGCCATTATATTGAAATAATAAAACGGTAAAAATAGGAAAAAATATTTCACAAAATCATAAAAATATAATTTATTTTTTTGTAAATGTTTGAATCATATCTACAATATTATTTATAGTTAACCAGTCTTAATAACACGTAATACGTCGGAAATATTTGAATGGCTTAAAATCTAAAAATGATCGTAGCTTAGAGTGTTGAGAATTTTCAAAGTAATTTCGTTTTGATAATTCTTGTCTCAACTTGTTGGGATGAAACTTTAAAAGCGTAATACTAATTGAACTGGCTTTTCCGGTGCTCGATACCTGTCATAGGTGCTATACAGAACTACCAAGTGTTCCACTTTAGTATTAAGTTTCTAAATACGGTGGCGTAAAAGCTTTCGTAAAAAGTCATGGAAAAGTACTCGTATATTTTGTAAGAAATAGACTGAATGATTTATTTAATTATTTCTAAAAATCTATGCAAAATATTATTACAAACAAGATAGGTAAGTATGGGGACATAAGATAATCTGAAGAATATTCGAACCCGTTGAAGAAAGCTACTGTTTTTGGTGCATCCGTGCTAATGTTAAGCTCCACGAGTAACTAAGCTTTAACAACATTAAAGTCTTGACTATAAGAAAACTCATACAGATGGGAAATCATTTAACAGTGAAATAATTTAAAAACTCCCATGAAAGTGTTTGAAAAAACTCCAGTAACCACTCGGCTCATCGGTTGCCCAATAATGAGATATGAAAATAACTTAACTAGAGATGCGAAAATATTAAGTGTGAACGGGTGGAGAGAAAAAATTAGACACCGAGAAGCCTGGAGACAAGTTGTGTAGTTGGCTTTGGACTTTAATAGATTTTAACACGACATTAAATAATAATAGAACACATAATCAGAAATATTGTGACAAAATAATATTCTTAATTAGATCAATTTATACGAATACCGCATACTGAAATAATATTTGAAAAGTTTTCAATTAGAAATCACAATCAAACAGCTGAAGCTACCTTTAACTGCATGAAAAATATTTGTTACTTGACAGATAAACTCGGTCAAAACCAAATGCCTCCTATTGAATGCTTTCATATTGATATTGGTGCTCTACCGTAACAAATCACGGCACCTTATAAATTCTTAAAATAATTGCATACTATGCTTTGAGAACTGATGACGAGAATAACTATCATTTAATAAAATGATTATTTGAATATCCATAGATTTTATAAGTACTTTCACTATGGAAAATATATTCAATTAGTTTAGAGCTATTCACTAGGACCTATCCTCATATGAGTCTTATAGAGTAAGCATACATGGTATCAACCTCAACTACTTTTAAAGTATGTTTGAAATGTGCGGTATTTTAGAGAAATAATTTTACACAGTGTATGGTCATACCATCTCATTCAGGTCTGCTATAAATATGACTACGGCGAAATAAAAAAACGTTTCTTTCATACTGTATCAGAAAGACAGTTGCGCATAATCGCGACTGCAAATGCTGGAAGGTAAATGGTACAAGAGTATGAATATATATATATAATTGAAAGTATCAAGATTTTGTTAAATATTTGATTTAAATTAGTTTAAACTTATTGGGTCACCTTCATAAGTCGCAGATTCGAATTCCGTAGCTGGTAAAAAAAGGTTTTGTTAGGTGAATTTAAAACCAGGATATAAACCAAATTGGTTTATCTAAAAAATGATAATTTTCAATGTAAATTTTACATTATAGAGAACTTATTTATAAATGACACCTTTCTGACTACCGTGAACTGATTTGACACTCGACAACTCATCCTTTTCGTCAAGTTAATAAATGAGATTATATTGTGTTTGTGTCAGTATTTAAAGTATTCTATGTATTAAAGATAAGTAAAAAGCCTTCATAAATGAATGGATAGCGCATTTGACTCACTAGCCGAAGGTCTAGGGTTTGAATCTCGTAGCTGATAAAAATTGTATACGATCTTTTCGTGTGAATTTGAAATCAAGACGTAAAGCAAATCGGTTGAGCTAATAACTGACAATTATTACATGAAAAAAATTTTCACATTGTGAAAATCCGTGTGCTATATTTTGGAGTGAATATGGTTAAAAAGAAACTCTAAACAGCTTTATTTCCCTGTAAATGTTGAAAGATATAAAAATTCTTGAGTTAGAGTAAATCAATAAAACATTATGCAGGTGATTTTTTTCTACGCACTAAAGACAATGCGTCTAACTCGATAAAGTTTTTTATAAAAACTTTCCTAAAAAATGTGTGCGTGCTTTCATTTTTATATGCGTATGTTTGCGGAAAATATCAGTTATTCGCGTAGCGGATCCATAAACGATGAACATTTTTGGACCATGACGCATCGTTATAAGTCAATCAAGCATGAGAAAACTTCTTCTTTCATACATTTATAGTCATAAAATGACATAACTTTGCTTTGTATTGAATGTATATATTATATAACCAAATATTCAAACGATTTACATTTTATTTTGTTACTTAAAATATATAATTGTTTTTCATTTGATAGGAATATAAACAATAGGGGTATTCGTGATGTTGAGTTTAAGATAGTTTATCGTATTAAACTGTGTTAGATGTTAAATTTTAGAATTTACGAAATAAGATACTTTCAATGTAAATAACAAATGACATGCCCATTCCAAATATCTCGGTCATGGGTCTATTATTTTAGATTTAAACTAGTTTATCTCGTACCCACGCATACTCAGTGACGTTTGAAACTGACAGCTTTACATTACAAATGGCGGCTTGTTGTTTTACTACGTCTTGTTTATTTGATCAAATAATTTGAGTTTTTTATAGTTTTTAACATCTAGTTTTAAAAAAATACAATAGAAAAATTTAAATCACAAACACAAAAATACAAAACAAACGTAAATAAAATCAAAAATATGGTAGGTAATTTTTTTCATGTTATAACACGTACACAGTCTTGTTTCAACCACGCTTGGAGCGCTAGTTGTACGATTTTTATTTAAAATTTAGTATCGAATATAACGACATTGTAATAGGTCGTTCATGATGTTCTTGTTTAACTTATTTAACATTAAATACAGTTTATATCGTAAACCAACAAAATGAATACTCTTAATATTAACTATTAAATGGAAGTCTTTTAAATTTGATATTAAAATAAATCAAACGATTGTCAATTTGGCAATATTCACATATAAAGGATTATAGTTTTATATAATGTGGGTTGGTATAAATATTATTGGATTATACATACCGAAATATTATATTATTATGATAAATTATTAATATTTGTTTTAGTTTCAATTACTCTCGATGGCTTAGAAGATATATTGTTCGAGTTCGAAAGTTGCGGATAAGATCCCATAGCTCTTAATAATTAAAAAAAAAAACATATTTATTTTGGTTGCTAAGAAATAGACTATATTTTAGGATTCCGTTTTTGCTCCAAAAAGCAATGTAATGATTTTCTTATGAAATGATTTTCAGGAATAACAGTTGTTTATTAAAAGTTTAACCATTCAAAGTCTGTCTTAGCTACAAACATAAATATTTCTTATTTTTATGATAAAGCAAAAAGTCAGTCAAATGCCATTTTTTTGTTTTAATATATTATATATTTTTCATTATAGTGCATAGTTGAATCATTTACCACACCTATAAATTAACTTATATGAGATAAAAAAACATGTTTGTTTTAGTAGTGTCATGCAGGTGACTGCGTATAACGAGAACGTTGTCTAATGGCGGGCATATTGAGAGGATCTTCCAAACTTGTGTAGTTACTTTTTTTGAATACAAAAAGTTTATCTTTATGAAATTAAAAAAATATATTTCAAAACAATTTAATTATTACAAATTAATAAAAAATAAAACTGGTTAAAAAAGAATCTTATAAAATTAGAACATGCTTTATAGAATTATGTTACCAATAAAGTTTCGTTCACAGTATATAAATATTTGTTTTGGATTAATAAAAAAACATACCACAGTAATTTGAATAATAAAAACAATCGTTGTATACACAAATATAATAAATTAAATATTGAAAAAAACTATAAAAATATGTTAATATAAAATAGGTTAATAATTAAAATCAGTAGAATAATAGAAAGAAACGAATTAAAACTATACTATTTTAGTTGTCTATTTAAAACTAAGATAGTCAAAATTATATTTTTCATGGTAAATCTGTAAAGCTTAAGTTTCATAATAAGAGAAAAAAATATAATTAAAAACAGTACATATATTTTTTGACGTATCCGTATATTGAGAAGTGCGGTATTTCAGCCACAAAGATGCGTGTGGCAATTTTCGTATAGAAGTCTTCCACATATTTAATTTTCAGTTTCTGTCTACGCTAACCAGATAAACAAAACTAAAGCAAATGCTTTATCAAATAGACACGAATGGGACATGCTGAGAATAAAGTGCTTTGTATAATCAATATTTTTATCTAAGAAAGTGTATTTATTCAGTGAGGATTTATGAATGAACGCGCTTACAGTTTATTCTAATTTCCAACTACGCCATAAATCGACAGAAAAAAATGTGAAATTTCATCTTTAACTCTCAATAAAACAAATATTTAACGAAGAGATCAAAAACTTTTTTTGTCTGCTAGATTCGATATAAATATATTTAGATATTTTAATATACTAGTTTTTAATATAAATTTAAAAGCGTTACTTGGGTTTAAAAGATAACAGTTTCTAAATATAGGAAATTTAATAATCAAACTTAATTACGCTATACATTTGAAGACATTTTAAATTTTGTATGTTATGATTGCCAAAATGATATTTAAATTAAAATATGAAATTTATAGACGTATTAATAAATACAAGAAATATTTTGTTGATATTATGAGAAATGCAATAATACTGCTAATAAAATCACCTGACAAACGTTTAAAAATCTTTTGAGAAATAATTCCGGCTATTTCAATTTTTTTAAATTATTAAAATAAAATAGTTACAAATTTGTACCATAAGTTTATGGCGAAATAGATTTCCTTCATTATACTGAATCAAAGAAAAAACTTTACCTAAGGTCATGAGGTGTCTTTGAATAAAATGAGTATTAAAAAACATATAAAACAAAATCAATACATTCTGAAAACACATTAGTTATATAAAAAAGTTGATTTCGTTAAAAAAAAAAAATGTTCAACTCTATTTGTATGAAGTTACATAACACTTTTTTACTTTAGACCCTAAACACTTAACAAAGAGATTTTAAAATTAGAAACGATATCACATAAACAAAGATGATGGACTTCCATAATTGATTTAATGATTTTAATTTATAAAAAATGATCTTTTATATATATTAATTTGTCTCCCTTAGTAATGAGAGTGATTTAAGTTTCTGAGCATTATACTTCATGGCGCTTGTTGATTTTCTGTAGTAATCTTAATATTCCAATGACGTTAAATGTTCACCGGTTATGTGCCATAAACCATTTAACTTGCGCAGCTCAAAACATAGTTTGCTAGAATTGAAACATGAAAATGCAGAGATATTAAAATCATATGATCATTAAAAATAAAATAATGATAAAAAACATTTAATATACTCGTACTTACAAAAGATACACTATAAAGTTTTATATTTGCTTAACAATTCAAAGCTTGCCGAATTGTGACATTATCTCGGGCACAAAAAAGGTTTAAATCATTATTGTGTTCTTTTTAGATAAACTGAAAAAGTATTATTAATCTTCCAATGGAGATTAAGATTCAATGATCAGTTAATATAAAGCATAATACAATACACGATATGTATAGACACGCTATATCTTAAAATAAAATTTAAAAGAAAAATATCAATCATAAAATATTGTACTTTCAATATTAAAATGACAATTGTGTTCGTGATAACTTAAATATCTTGATTATATTTTATTAGTCGAAATTTATTTTGTAGACAGTAAAACAAAACTATATATAATTAGTTGGTATAAATGAATCCAACTCTAAAATAATGTTATTTTATAATTAACGCTTTATTGCTTCGTAATCTAAAATTTCATCGTTCTCTTTATATTTTCCATTAAGAATTTAATTATTAAATTGACATGGAAAGAGCCTGGAATTATCGACCCAAAAATGTCGGGCATCACTGGCTGGTGTTACGATGTTCCGTTGGGCCCAGAGGCAACCGCCTGTAATTTTGCAATGTAACGAACCATACTTTTTGTGTAATTAAAGGAAGCCTAAAAACCTTTTTCAGCATGTGTATTTTTTTAGATTTTGTTATAAATTTATAACGTAAATTGAAAGGATAGATAAAATTAACATTATAACGCCTATTTTCCTACACAATTAATATAATCTAATCTTAAAACTCGTATAATATAATATTTTGTTTGAAAACTTTCATATTATATTATTATCAAATTAATATTTATTATATTAGATATTTCAAAATAATGTTAAGCAATTGTAACCGTATATAAATCTATTCAGAGTATGAACGCGCATATGCGTACGCTACTATATAAAATACTCATATATATTATTTCTTTCTTTTAATCATATCCACTCCGATTAGAGGCATATAGATTTTCACAACATTAAGATTGTTTTGACAGTTTTTTACGAGTAATTATTGACGATTATTAGCTCAACCGTTTTGGGTTCGTGTCCTGGCTACAATACAAATAGATAAACATTAAAAAAAATACAACCAGCATGGGGCTTGAACCCATGATTCCCGCTTGCTAGGCGTATGCGCCTATATCTAGTAGTAAAATGAGGGCGATTATATAATATTTATATATTAAATAAATATTACACAACAACAGCAGTGATTACTGTTAATAGAATTCAGCATATTAATCATATCCTCTGTGAGTGTCCCCATATGTCGGTTGAAAGGGATGAGCTACTCAAGTCGGTTTGACCCTCGGTCGGACCAGTCGGCTATAGCGACTTGGTTTTTACAAGGAATAACTTCTACTATTTAAAAAAAATGCGGCGTCCTACAGTAAGTAAGAGGGATTGTTCCTATCAGCTCTACCCAGTAGGTAACTTATTAAATGAGGACAGTAGAAATCTTATGCACACTCTAGTGCACTTACTCCAAAGTCTTGGTAAGTTCTTGCTGGGACACCCGTAGCACTTTCTTGCAGAAGGCTTTACGTTCATTATGTCATGGTATACGCTCAAAAAAAGGTGTAAAGACATAGCGAGTCATGTTGGGCTAAGTAATTGTTAAACGAATTCAAATTTTAAAGCTAGATTACCAAAAAAACTTTTAATTAATTTTTCAACCGTATTTAAAAACTCACTCCTACACAGGTTAATAAAATAGTTATTAAAATATAAACAATAAACTAAAAAATATAAAAATACACGTATATAAATTTATATGAGTATAACAAGTTGATTTATTTTGTAGTAAACATTGTACAACCGAGAAAATGGTTCATTCTACTGGATAAAAAAGAAATATTTTAAAACATTAACAGTATCAACATGTGACGAGCACTATTATTATGGAAAAATCTATATTAATGTATAATATACTTCTTTAAATCAAAAGTTTTGTTAAATTTGTTTAAATACTTCTTCTAGTTATATAAAACCAAAAAATGTTATACTGAAATTTTGACAGAATTAATATTGTTTTACTTATAACCAAAAAATTACTTTCAATATCTAGAATGTAATGATTATTTACATTTAAACTAAGCTTATTAAGTATTGAAATTATAAAATACAATCCAAAATCTATGAGTGAAATTATTTTTCAGTTGTACTTCATGTTTAAAATATCATATCAAGGCAGGGTACGCAAACGTAGCAAATGAAAAGCCGAGCTTTCGTAAGATGACTCTAAAGCTCGAAAGTAGACTAAAAAGAGGAAATGACGCGTTCTTTACGTGAGTCCATTCATGTCCAAAAAAACTAAATTCCTGGTTTCTAACGTAACCGTGAAATATATAACTATAGTTATGTATATATACGAATATGAAACTTGAAGCCTGATGGAGAAATAAGAAAAAGCCATGTAAGTATTCAAAAATAAAATACTTAGACCATTTAAAGAAAACCAAGAATTTCACATCCGAATGAATGATAAGCTCAGCGAGTAATTACCCCAAACATAGAGAATGTCTTGAGAGCATAAAGTTTCAGATAGGTGAGTAAAGTTATAAGGTCTAATGAATCTAGAACTCTCACGGTGGTTGAAGAAACTCCAGTAGGTATTCGGCCTATCAGCCGTCCCAGAATGATATGGGCCGATAACGTAACAAAAGATGCGAGGAAGTTGAGCATGAATTAATGAAGAGAGAAAATTAGAGACTGAGAGACCTAGAAGAAGGTTGTGCAGTTGACCACTGACCTGA